>JAAAKG020008775.1:0-21177 GCA_010014905.2 Druon quercuslanigerum
AGCAACGTCACGCTCATCACTAGCTCGACGTAAACTAAGGTGTGGGTTTTCAACAAATGCTTGGGCTATGTCCATCTTCATCTCTTCTGATTCTGCATATTTTGGCCGACCAGTTCTCTGAAGGGCCTTGATAGATTCATGATTCATAAAGCGGCTTACAGTTCTTCGAATTGTTGATTTTGAGACAGGATATAACCCTTCTCTATTACGAAATATGCGATCCGAAATGTTATTTTCATTTCTCTAAAACTTTTTTTTTTACCTTTAAAAAAGGTACACATGTATACCCAAACTGTAAATAAAGTTTGAGTTAAAATTGCTTTTTTACTCAAATTATTTTATTTCATATGTGGACCGTAAGACATAATAAAGTTTCAATTTGAAATATTGATATTCATCGGTCGAAGAAGTGTTTTTATTTTAAAAATCTGATTTCAAATCATTAAATAATTAAATTCTGTTTCTTGAAAATATTAGTCTTCATTATTTCATCAAAATTGCCAGAATAGAATTTTTTTAATATGTCGTAGGTACCTGAAAGATTAGTTTATTAGTTTAAAATGTAAACAAAATGGAGGTCGTCATTTCTACAAGGAAATGCGGCTATTTACCGCGTAAATATGATAATGTTAGATGCTTCCAATATTTTGTGAAGTCATTTTAACATTTCTATACCATTTAGAAGTGGGATTGCTGAGATAGCAAGTGTACTGAGAAATCTTGTAAAATACTTAATATAAAGTTAAAAAGTTTTAGATTGCCTCTAATAAAGCTTCCTCAGTTTATACGAAAATCATGAGATTCATTACCGGTGCTTTGCTTTTTGCTTTAATGTTGGTCTTTCAGCATATTGGTAAATATATAAATAAATATTTATTGCTTAAAATACATTTAGATTCTCGTATACACAGTTAAAAATCAAATTTAATGGAACTCCAATTTCAACCTATAGAAGTACGAGCATATGGGTAAAGTGTATTTTTCAATCGAAATTCCAAAAAAACTCAGTATGGATCGGAATTTTATTTTTCGATTAAACATTATTTTAAAATGTTGAAGATATTTTATAGTCAATTAGATTATTTAATTTTTAAATCTCAGTGAAATTATTTTCAATATCATTTTCAAACTAAAGGCAAATTTTTGTACAGTTGGAACTATCTCTATTCCATTTTATTTTTTCCACATCGTTTTTATTTTTTAAACAGATCCGTTTGTATAACCTGCTTGTCGAGCGCGAAGGTCAAGTGTCGCAATGAGAATGTAATAATGAAATTTGTAGAAGCGAAACTTTGATGGATAACTAAACAATTCTTTGTTATGAATCATCATGAGTTTTTAGCTGATCGCACAGTCAGAGAGTGCAGAGCGAGAGAGAGAGCGAGAGAGAGAGAGGGAGAAAGCATGTGCATGATTAGCGTGGCTGTGGTAGGGATATCGAAGAGAAGTATAAGGTGTTTGCACAAGAAAATCCGTTGCATTGCGCTGGAGACGTCTCACTAACATGCCGCCCGTACACGAGTACATCGAGCGAACCAATAGCATACAACCTATCCTGCTGCTTTCGCCTAACACTGACGCACGCAAGTATGTAGGAACTTCCAAGTTTCACATTTTACGTAACGAGTTTCGACTCTACTGTACACTCTATGAGTCTATGGTTCATGGCGGCGCATCAAGTGCCTACTCATGCGAACGTTTTATACCTCGTGACGCGGGACTGCGCTTCCGCTCAAAGCGCAGGCTTTGCCTGCACGACGGCCATGCTTCTCAAACAGTTCGCAGCCGGCAGTGCCAGTGTGCACATTATTCTGAGAGTACACTCTGTACTTTTAAAATAAATTTATATTCTGGTTAACCTATGTCTACTTATTTCGGTGTTGGATCTGGCTACATACTCGACGTTTGAAGGAAGCGAGCAGGAGTTGCGCAAATGAATAAAAATATCTAAATGGAAGCAAGAACTCCATAGTGCACGGACGGACGACCATGAGACGCCACCAGCACACGGCAACGGATTTTCTTATGCGACCACCTTTAAGAGCGATTGCGAATCGCCGCACAAAAGGGTGACTCTAATAGAGAGAGAAGGTATAGACAGTGGGTAAGAGAGGCACATAGAAATTTTTCGATCCAGACCCTGTTGAGTCGTACGTATTCTCGTGCGTTTGGTCCTTTTTTAAATTCGCTCCCGTCCCAAAGGAAGTTTCACACCAAAAATTTACTTAGTTATATTTTTTTCTTACAGATTTGATAAGTTCTGAACCAACTCTCGCAGAAATTAGAATACTTAACTTTTTGGATGGAGGAGACAGAGATGCACCTGAAGGAAGAGAAGGAATGCACGGTGAAAATCGTATAAGGTTTTCACGATATCCAACACGCCACCCAATATACGCATTAGCCTCGTTAAGTAGATTGTTAGAAGGCCGCTGGGTCAATCTCGACGCAAGCGTAGTATTAGCAAGAAGGGGTCCTTTTACCATTGGATGGTACGATGGCGGTTGGGTTAGAAGGATAATGCGTAATTTTCGTGTGGTTGTATATGATCATGTACTCAATTGTGTAACGACATTAGAACCGGAGTTGCAACATCTCATGGGTTTGGAGCGTGACTTGAAAGACCTTCGTTCATCCGGTTTATTGATTTATCCTAGACAGCCTCCTCGCCTTTCTAAAGTTAACAGTAGCAGTTCTGAATCCGATAACAATAGTTCTGATAACGAAGACGTCTCCAACACCTTCGACAGTCAAGATGACTTTCCAAACATTCGAAGAACCAATCAAAGAGCCAATCAAAGAACCAATAGCAGAACCAATCGAAGAACCAGTCGCAGATTTTTTTGTTGTGGAATTTAGTTAATATTATTATTTAATAAGGTTATGCACAAAGTTATATAAATAATTTTACTATTTGATTACTGCTTCAGATAAGTATATTTTGTTTTCACTAAAAGGACCATAAATTGACTAGGAAGATGTTGTGTTGGGAAATAATTCGGTTTTTGCAACACATATGTTAATGTTTTAAACAAACTCTGTTAACTTTACTGTATTAAATTATTTTTAAAAAAGTTGTAAAAAGTGTCGTCTTTCTTACTTTACGATCGCATCAAGAAAAATCTATGATTTAAAATTGACTTCTCCCTTAATTTAATAATTGAATAGTCCAATTAAAATATAATAACCGCGATTTTTAATATGTATCCGACGGTAAAAAAAATCGAGACAAGTCATATTCGATGTCAAATTGTCTGACCTTTCGATTGGTGTGGTCAGAATTTCGAAAAAATGCACATTAACAAAGTTAAATTTGTTTATTTAACAAAAAACACGAAATTTCGAATGACACAAATTTCTCATTGTAAATTTTTACCTCGAAACGGTCTTTGGATTTAATTTTCAAGAAAGTTGGTATAGAGGGGTTTTTTTGGTTTTCGAGGTGAAAATTTTCAATGAAAAATTTGGGTCATTTGAAATTTCGTGTTTTTTGTTAAGTAAACAAATTTTACTTTTGTGGAGTTTGGAATGACTCTCTAGAAAGTGATCACTTCCCAGTGGTATCAAGTCTAGGCATCTCTTCCCCAGTAGCTTCGTATGTTTCTCACAAATACAATCTTGAGCGAGTCGACTGAATCTCATTTTCTAATAATCTCTCGGAATCCATTCAGGAGAAAAATGAAACTTTAAAATCCCGGGCATTGACTGTTTATCGAAGTACAAGGCTTTCGATGAAAGTGTGGATGAAGTAGTTACTGCGATGCTGCAATTGACGAAAGAAAGTCAGCATTGATGGCCTATAGGAGGCGCAGAAATAAAGGTAACTACAATATTCTAACTAGAATAGAAGCTAAAACTTGACGCACTTAAAACACGGCTCGTAAAAATAACTTTAGAAAATTCTGTGACACCCTAGGTAGGACTACACCGATCTCAAGACTTTGGTGAGTCTTCAAGTGTTTTAAGAATAAATACACTCAACCGGCGAATGCATCTTGTTCAAGGGATAGAGCAAAAATTTAAAAATTCCATTTTCTGGCTGAGGAGATGCTTCCACCAGGTCTTCTTCTACTCCTTCCCTGAAAACTTTCAGAAGAACTAGTTGCTAGAGGCCCCGTTCGCGGAAGCTGAACTTTCTATAGGCTTGACTTTAGTAAAAACTAAATCCTCTTCTGGCTTAGACAAAATTGATAATATTTTAGTTCAGCTTCCTAATAAGGCAAAAACAACTTTTCTTGCAATTTATAATGTACTTTACCTTTCTGGCTCCTTCCCAGACTCTTGGAATAACTTTCTATTTTTTTTCTCCCTAAATCATCACCAGGAAAACTCCGTCAAATTGCGTTAGCTTCATGTTTGCTTAAATTGATGGAAGGGCTCATATATAACAGACTGTCGTGATACGTGGAGCATAATCACATACTTTTTCCTTTTCAATTCGGTTTTAGAAAGAGAATATCCTGTGATCATAAACTCGCTATTTTATCATCCGAGATTTTTCGGGTTTTGCAAATAGCGAATTTATGGCTGGCCTCTTTTTGGATCTGAAAAGTGTGTTCCCCAGTGTCATTCCCTAATTTCTAACTGAAGATATCAAAGAGATCAGTGTTCTCCGACAAATAACTAGATTTATCTACAATGCTATCTCTTGCAAAAACGTCACAGTACAGTCGGACTCGCTCAGGCTTGTATTCTCAGTCCAATAAACTAGTCAATTGATTCCAGAAAAATACATGGTCCAATCCTTGGAAATTGCATCATCACAAAGTTCGTGGATGATATCGCTATTCTTTGTCGTTCTGCTGACCCTAAAGTATGTATCAAATCCCTTCAGAAATTCCTCAACGACCTTACTGCTTTTTTAGGACAAACAAATCTTGAGCTCTGCCCAGAAAAACCCAAATTAGTCTTTTTCAACAGAGAGAACCTAGATACATCTGACCTATCATATACCTTATCATTAAACAACATTATTATCTCCCCCTCTATTCACGTCAGATTTCTCGGAATTATTCTAGACATTAGGTTGTCATTCCAATATCATTTTCTTTATTTATGCGATAAGATTAGAAAAATACTTATCATCTTTAAAGTACTAAGAGGCACATGGTGAGGTGCAGACCCGAACATACTTAGGATGGTTTATTTCTCCCTCATAAGAAGCAGTCTGGACTACGGATCTCATATTTTAAAGGACCCCGCATACATCCATGGAAAATATGGTCTCTGTCAAATTAGCTGAAACTGTAGTATAATGTAGTTAATAATATCTTGGTCAAATAAAGTCCTCAGACACTGGGTCCAAAAACGCCAGGTTTCCAGATATGAGGGACCCAATGTAACTTTTCATGGACGCGAGAGGAGTTCCATGGACCCTCAAAGACTGTTTGGCACCACGCTCAGGCATCATGCCGAACTCGCTGTCTCTTTAATATTTAGTAGCCTAGGTCCTCCTGATCGATATTATTTATGTCATGCCCAACTCTCTGTCCATCCAATTAAGGAAAGAAATCTGGATAATCAAGACAATATCAACACAATATAAGTGCACGATCTTGCCAAATAATGCTATACCGGAGTATTATCCAGCCAGTTAAGACAATATTAAAGAATGATCAGGTTAATACTAGGAATATTCTGGTATTTTCCAGGCAGTTAAGGCAAGATCATGATGCGATCCGACGACCAATGAAGGCAAAACCAGAAAGCGTTTAAACCAGTTATAGCAACATTAGTGTATGATTTGGTATTGGATGACGCTTTGGTCAGTAAAGACAGCAATAAAAATTAGTTTCCTCAAACAAGACCAGTTTTGATATATCTTTCTACTGTTCCCTTTGACCCGCATCCGCAATATTATAAATCAGAGATCTGCTTGGATACTTTACTACTGGCCGATGGCGCGCGTATCCTAAATACCATAATATGCTTGCTACATGAGCACATGATCCGACTGTACTAGCCCCAGTTTTGCAAGTATAGTAGTACCCCAATATTTGTTTATTGTTTTGTGCTTCATCCAGCTGTAGCTCCTAATGATCGGCTGTTTGAACCAAGTTATCTTCTACATAGGATATCCAGTTCTGATATTTCGTTGCGCGTCTGAAACAAGAATACACTCGTACTCTGATTAAACGCTGTTCATTGACAAGTTCGTCAAACTCCAAATCTTTCATTTGCTCCCTGTCAAACTTATCTTGGATGTAAGCTCCTGCTAGACTCAGCTGATAGATTCCTGCCGTCAGTTCCTTGATATAATTTATATCCAGCCTAGGGAACTGAGGTACTTGGTATCCATTTAGATAAATCCATCTAGAATTCCTGGTATACAGGTTGTCAATTGTAACTCTGCCTGGACGACGTTAAGTGGACGTGATTTTCGTAACATTGTTTGGGCTAAGCCTACGGTCGCTTCAGCCATCTGTATTCAAGGACGATACCTGTTGAGGATCGCCCCAGCATTACGGCAAAAATCGCCGGTGTTAATGGCATGGTCCATGTTCATGAGATTTCCGAGGAACTTAAAATAGATTTTATGTGGCTATTTCGTGCCTCTACGATCCACCTTGTCTTAGTGATCAATCTTGAGTCATTTTTTCCTTCTGTATCTAATTGACTTTGTCCACGAACTCACAGAGGTGGCATTTTATGGTTAATACCAAGATTTTCAAGAAGCGGTAGGGCATCATGATAACCATGATCTAGAATGATAATGTCATCGTTTTCAAAACATTCTTGCAGCCCATTTAAATCGATTTCGAATTCATTAATAAGCACGGCAGCCTCGGTATTTCGAGAGTCAGAAAAATTGGGTCCATAAATATCCAAAATATAGCTGTCTGGAGCTACAACTAAGACTGGCCTAATTAAGCGGCGACCTTTATGAACGCAGTATGTTTGACTGAGTGCTCTGAAATTGCTGGGTTAATGGATATATACATAAGTTCCATCTATATAGGCAATCACTTTTGGAACTTCAGGAGTGAGATTATAAAGTTTATCTGTATATACTGCACCCGTGTTATAGCCGTCAACCCTATCTTGTTGTGAACACAACGTGTCATCAAAGATCTTCTCACAATAGAAATAACGAGACTCACATTTTCGCAATCCTTATATAAATCCCTGAATCGCTCACATCTTATGGGACTGATGGAATTGAACTTTTCCTCTGAAAACATTTCTTTATTATTAAAATCATGCTTATCAATCTTCGATAATTCCCGAAATCTTTGCAAAAAAGATTGCAACTGGACACCAGACAAGCGATAAGGTCTATTGCAAAATTATAAACCTTGCACTAGGACGTTTGCTATAAAGCCACTCACATCAAAATGTTCAGGGCAAGAACGAGTTGATTCCGGTACGTAAATATTTTTTTTGTACGAGAACATTAAACCTACATTTCACCGACAACCTGGTCACATCTTGCATTCTGTTACAAAATATACAAGAACTATTTTTTCTTTGTGTTAAATTATTGAGTGTCAGACAATTAGGATCAAGTGCTAAATCATTCACGGAGATAGATAAATTACGAGGTCTGGCTATTAAATAACGAGACTGGTTACGAAAAAGGGTTTTATTATAAAAATTGTTTTAACATTGGAATGCTCCTCTTCAATATACTCCCCTCCTCTCGCCACACACCTTTCCATGGGTTTTTTCCATTGATCGAAGCAGTGCTGGAAGTCTTCTATGGTGAGGGCCTTTAGGAGCTCTGCCGTTTTTTTGCTTTACCGCTTCCATCGACTCAAATCAAGTCCCTTTCAAAGCAGATTTAATCTTCGGAAACAAAAAAAAGTCTCGCAGTGCTGCCAACTGTCTTGTCCACTGGAACCCATTAACTCGTCACGAAACCGCTAATGTCGAAAAAAACGATCAACATTGACTTGAATTTTGATTTGGACATATTTGCTTGTTTCATTCTGGGCGATTCAGGCTTCTTCCAATGCATCGATTGCCGCTTCGTTTCAACATCTTATTGAAAAATCCACGTTTCGTCGCAAGTAATAATGTCTTTCATCAGTCCGGTATCTTTTTTTAACCTTTCAAGGAAATCTGAGCAGACCTGTTGACGCAAGAGCTTTTATTAAGGAGTCAGGTTTTTTGGCACCAACTTCGCAAAGACTTTTGTCATGTGTAATTCTTTTCCTCGTGTAAAATTTTTCTAACCGTTTCTTTATCGGCGTTTACAGCCTCGGCAACCAAAAAGTTTGAATTTTTAGCCGAGAAATATATATTTTTAAACAAAAAGATTAATTTTCAACCAAAAAAGACTATTTTTCAAGAAAATTCAAGAATTTTAAAACAAAAAGTTGTATTTTTAATTAAAAAATATGAATTTAAAAATAAAAAGATTAATTTATTACCAAAAACAATGAGTTACAAAATTTTAATTCTAAACCAAAAAATTGAATTTTTAGCAAAAACGACACATTTTTAAACAAAAAGATTTATATAATACAAAAAATTGCCAATTTTCAAGAAAGTTCAAAATTTCTTAACCAAAAAGTTGAATTATCAACTGAAAAATATGAGTTTTCAATCAAAAATATTAATTTACTAACAGAAAAGACTAATTACAATTAAATCAGGAATTTTTAAATAAAAAGATTTATTAACGACCAAAAATGACGAACTTTCAACCAAATTCAAGAATTCTGAACCAAAAAGTTGAATTTTCAACAAAAAAAATATGAATTTTTAAAGAAGAAGAATAATATGCTAACAGAAAAGACGAATTTAAATTAAAAATTAAGAATTCCGAACCAAAAGTTGAATTTTCAACAAAGAAAGAGGAATTCTCAACAAAAAATGTAATAGTTGATATTTTAACCGAGAAAATATTTATATTTCAAAAAACCGTTAAATTTAACCAAAATATATTAAAATACGACAGAAAGGTGCATTTTTAAACCAAAAGGGCGAATTTTCATTATGAGTTGAATTTTCAACCAAGAACATTTTTTTCAGTCGCAATTAAATTTTTAACTGAAAAATAGATTTTTCAACTAAGAAGATTAATTTTTTACTAAAATAGACGCATTTTTCGACAAAAAACATAATTTTCTAACCATTTAGTTAAAGTTTCAATCAACGCGATTAATTTTTTTTTTTCAAAATGACGACTTTTTAAAAAATAATATCAATTTTCAACTTAATAGTTGTATTTTTAAATGAAAGTAATTACTTACTAACCAGCAATGTAATAGTTAAATTTTCATTTAAAAAAATATAATAATTTTCAACCAAACAGTTTAATTTGTATGGTAAATTTAATTTTCTACTAAAAAAGAAAAATCTGCTGATAATAAATAAATTTTCAAAACAAATAGTTAAAATTTCTACCAAGAGGATTATTCTTCTACCAATAAAAATGACTTTTTAACAAAATGCATGCATTTCCAAAAATTCAAAAGAACTAAGATCTAGGAAACCTTGCTTTAAAAGCAACGGCCTTTTTATAAACAAGGTCCTTTAAAAAAAAAAATTTCTCTCCGTACATACAGAGATAAATTTTCAAATCAAAAGGACAAATGTTCAACAAAAAAAGTTGAATTCGCACAAAAAATAGTTTTCGTTATGAAAAATTTTTGAGTAAAAAGGATAGTTTTTAAACAAGATTGTTAAACTTTTAACAAAATAATTGAATTTTGAAACAAACAATGGCATTTTAAACAAAAACAAATAAATCCATTAATTGAAATTTAAAATTAGACTTTTTAACCAATGAAAATGAACATTCAGTTTAAATTTTCAATCCTGGAAGAAACGGGAAAAAGAGCAACCACCCTGCGATAAATAAAAATTTTGATCATTTTTAGATAAAATAATAATAGTTTAAATAAATATTGGAGTTAATTTCTAATACCTTTCAAATATTATGTTCGAAAACTGGAAATTTCGCTCAGAAAGTAATCGCTGACACACAGCTAATCATAATATCTCTACAAACGTTTTCAAGTTATGCTAATTATTGTGCATCATCTACAGATTTTCGTATTAATTTACACTGAAACTCGGATTTAAGGAACCTGAGCCATACCTGAAACTGTACTCAAATCCAGGTTCTAGTGTAATTGAACTTCGGCACTTTTAATGCCTAAAGATTTACTCTGAAAGTGAAATTTGGCCTATAATAACTTGTGATTCATAAGAACATTTATATTTATTTCGACACAATGCATAGTATGACTGTGTGAACAAAATAGAAAATAAACTTATATTCACTATTAAGGGATGTTGAAAAATGAATATAATTGTTTTAAGTTTTTTTACCCATTTATTTAGCACAATATTTCTTTACATCGTACCATAATCACCTTTACTACGTGCAAGTAGTTCCACCTGAAAGTAAACATATGTTTCATCAGTCAGTGTCAGAAATTTTCACTATCTCAAAGTTACAAGAAAACTTCGTGTGTCGACCTAATGTCGACGCAAAGGCGACGCATCATTGGGGTAATGCGCGCGCACCTGTTGCCACTTGGATTTATTTAAAGTGAGGTTACGTCAATTTACAGTACCCAATAAACTTATATTTTAAAAAACTGCAGCAGTTGGTAACATCTGCGCGCGCATCACGTGGTCACTGCATCGACTATGCGAGGACGCCACGTCGACTTATAAATCCTAATTTAGAAAAACCCAAAATATGCTGATAATCTTATTTTAAATTGAGCGCCCCAATTCCAGAACACGAGATAACTCGGTAAAGATGAGAGAGGTGGGCCCCCAGAAACTAAATATCGAAATTTAAAATGTTGAATTTTGATCTCGAAACCTATAATAGATACAACTTTTTCTCCAAAAGAAAAAGGATGCGCCATCTAATTTCCTATAAGAATTCATTTTTTAAAATTCAATTTTTCAAATTTCGATTCATAGTTGCTTGGGGCCAACCTCTCCTCAACGTTACTCAGTTATGTCCCGTTCTAGAATCAGGGCGCTCAATTATTAAAAGTTTTCTCTATCCTTGCAAATAGTTTTATGATTGGAGTATTTAATAATAATTCCTTAACTCACCGCACCCATTGCAACAATCTATGTTTGAAGAGCATGGTGTTCCTAGTCCTCCAAATGGAGGAATGCAGAGTGCGTCAAGAGTTCCAATGAGAAAAGTTACACATAGGAGGGCGATGAAGGTTGCGAAAGCGACACTCATTTCTGTCGATAACTGTCAAGAAGTGAGTACTTTTGCTTTGGTCGCGCGCCTTATATACAGACAGGATCGTAGCTAGGGTGGTGAGAACGGCGCCCTCACGCAGGGTACCAGCAACGAGGGTGTGCATGCGGGACCAAATTAACACTTTTTCACCTAACGCTTATAGAAAAAAAAATATTTCAGTTGCCTGGGCGCAAACAACCAAATATTACCCAGTAGCGCTCGGGATGAGGGACCAAAATGATCAAGTCGCACCTGGCGCAACAAAGACTGGTTACGGCTCTGTATACAGAATCTCTCACCCATGAGCCAAGGTGGTTCCATAATAGACAATAAATCTTATCAGGAAAAAATAAACTTCAGTAACGAAAAGTCAATCTCAGCGCCGGATTAACATTTTTCGGGGCCTGGGGCTAAACCTCGAAGGGGCCCTCTTAAGGGCAGAGAAAATCCCAATTTTCGAGAAAGCAGGAAAATAAATCAAAATTATTTTTAAATTACAACGTTTTCATCTTTTTCCTATAATTTACAATTATGGACAATTATGAAATTGCTGTAACATACGTGAACTTTAATAATTTTTTCTGGGGTCGAAAATATGTTTAACTACTCAAAACGCGAATTCACGAGGTCCGTTTGTAAAAATCCAAAGATTTTTTTTATTCCATCTGATTTCGTGTTTTAACTGAAAATACCAGTTCAAAATAGATTCACCTGATTGCAATTTTAGAAGAAATATTTTTACCTGGACTATTAACATTCCAGCTCGCTCTTTAAAAAAAATACTTGACTAGTAGTTAATTTTTTAAATAGTTTAATTTTCAGTCAAATGCGAGTAGTTTCATTTTCTAACAAAATATTTTCATTGACATCTAAATAGTTGGATTAACAAAAATTTCAACCAAAAATGAAATATTTAAATTTTCAATAAAAAAGTAAAATTTATACTAGTTTAAATAAATAAAAAATTCTACTTATTAGCAAAATAGGTAAATTCACTGCCAATACCATCAATTAAAAATAAAAATTAATTTTCTACACAAAAAGACAAAATTTTAACAACATGCATTGCAGTCCCGATATAGAAGCATTTTCAGGGGTACCCTCAATGTCCTTCATACTATCTCGGGACTAGCCAAACCATAAACATTCAGGGCCGTCTCAATAATTTCTCTTGGAGGTTCGTCTTAAAAAAATTTTTTGTTTTATTTTTTCCAATTTGATTTTATATTGTCATAATTAACGTGAAAATTTTTTGTGCTTGAAAATCAAACTTTGTAAAAGTACTTATTTAAGTATGTAGGTACATATATCAGGGTGACCTATTTAATCGAAGAACAAAAATCCCGACCATTTTCCGTTTGTTTTTCTCGTTTCGCAAACATTTTTTACGATCAACATTTAGAATTAACATTTTAAAGTTTTTTATTTTTAAAACTTTTTATTCGAATGCAAATAAACTGATGCAAATAAACTAAATGAAGTGCAGATAAACTAAAAATTTAGAATTTTTAACTTTCAGTAAGTATAGAGTTCAAAGATTAAAATTCAAGTACAAAATATAAATCTACGTTTATCATTTTCAATGCTTTAAATTAAAGAGGCAATCAATTAAATTAATTTTTTATAATTTTAAGAAATTTTAAGCTGGTAACATTGAAAAATTAAATTTTTTTAACTGAACCCTTCAAAAATTAGGAGTTAAATTATTTTTATTTTGAATAGTTAAAACTTCTAAATATTTTACTAAATAATAAATATTAAATTATCAGTTTTATCGAAGTGTATAAGGCAGAAGTGTATAAAAAAGCGGGCTTCAGTCATTTTCAGTCAGTTGCAAAAATGTCGCAGGACATTCACTTTTTATCAGGAATTGTAAAAATCTTTTGAAGAAAAATCTATCCAAGTTCGATTTTAACAGCTTGTAAAATAGTTAGTTGCATCGTTATATTTCTTAATTATGATACAATTCACTGTACATTGCGTAAATGGAAAAATTATTAATTAAAAAATTTTCCACTTTAGATTTTTATTATTAAGCTTATGTTTTTAATTTAAAGAATTTCAAAATGCTTACTTCAAGAAAATAATTTTTAATTTGAAGAAATTTAAAATAACTTCTAAAATTCTTAAGATTTCGAAATAAAATTTTAAAGCTTTCCAAGAAGTTTAAGTTAAAGTTCATTGATTGATTCTTTAATTTAGAGCATTAAAAATGATAACTTATATTTACATTATAAATTTCAAAATATTCAACCGTCGCCTTTCAAATTTTAAGAGAATATTCCAGGTACTCAAATGAAAAATTAAAAAAAAAATCATTCGATTGGGAAATGCCCATTTTCAAATAATACTAATGGTCTAAAAAATCGTTGCAAACAAATTCTTAAAAACTAAATTTTTAATCATTAAACATGTACTTTCAAGTAAGCCATATTGCACCACATTTTCTTATGGTGCAATTTTTTTAGTTAAAAAATTGGACAATTTACGAAGCATTCGAAAAATAACAAAATTTTTTGGGTCGCAAGATAAAAGAATCGATATTTCAGGAATCCTTCATAATTTAGTTGTAAATCTGACACGTACAGATCGATTTTTTTAATTCCTTGGCATTTTCAAGAGTTTTAGGACATTTATAAAAATAGTTTAAAGGAATATAATCGACTGTAAAATACATATTTGAGGGTATTTTAAAAGATTCCAAGGCATTTTCACGAGACTTAAACAATTTAAAGAGAAATTTCGCTTCCAGTGAAGTGAAACGAGAATATGTTTTTTCAGAAAAATAAAAAATAATACATATTTCTTAAAAATTACTACTCCCACAACAAAAAAATCTTCGAGCGTTTGATTGATTGGTTCTTCTATCGGTTCTTCGATCGGTTCTTCGATGGGTTCTATGATTGCTTGGGGTTGGATCTTGACTATTAAAGGTGCTGGAGACATCATCATTGTCGGAATTACTATTATCGGCTTCAGAGCTGCTGTAAACTTGAGGCTCTTGAGGAGACTGGTCGGGATAAAGCGATAAATGGAATTCACTTATTTTACGCTCTAGACCCATGTGATTTTGCAAAGTCGGGTCTAATTGCGTTAAACACCTGAGTACATGATCATATACAACCACATGTGATTCACTCATTATCTTTCTAACCCAGCCGTGATCGTACCATCCAATGGTGAAAGGACCCCTTTTTGCTAATACTATATTTTGGTCGAGATACACCAAATGGTCATTAAAATACCTTTGTAATGTGGCTAATAACGGTATGCGGCGGCGTGTTGGATATCGTGACAGCCTTATACGATTATCACGGTCCATTCCTCTTCTACCCATTGATCCACCTCTGTGTCCTCCATCAAAGAAGTTAAGTAATCTTTTTTCTGCGAGAGTTAGATCAGAAGTTATGAATTCTGTGAAAAAAAAAATATTAGTAGATTTTTGAAGTGAAACTTTTTTTGGGAATGGAGTGAATTAAAACGACGACCGATCGCACGAACGACTAAGTAGGGCAGTGTTTCCAAAAACTGCGCTTGCTTCGCGCCGACAATCCGATTAGTCACGGTTAGCGCGCCGATTTCGAATTACATGAATATTCAGATTTAATATTTATGATAAATAATGATTTGAAAAGGCATCAAACGTAATTTCTTAATCCTAAATTAGAATTTTGGAGTAACATTACCCCTCTTATCTTTGCTGCCCTAATTTGCACACCCTGCCCCTCTCCCTCTCCATGGACTTTTTCCTCTATGCTATCTCTAACACCTTTTATGATTCCCCCACTCGCCCTTCCTTTCCTCTATACTCTGAATACTACAGCAGCTTCCACACTCCTGCGCCCTGATTTACTTCCACCCCCCTACTTCCCACGAAACAAATTCCCCTGCACTTCCTTCAAAACCCCCTTCTCCTCATCCCATATTCACATTTTCTTCTGTATTTTTATTTTCCGATACCCTACCTTTGCCGCTCTTCCTTCACTCTTCTCCTTCCTAGCCCTGTAGTTTAGCATTCTCTGCAAATCCCTTTCCTTCCTCGTCAAGTCTTGATGGATAAAAAACTTCTTGTACTTTATCCTATTTTTGTTACGTATTACCCCGAATTTTTCTTGCCAGCTCTCCAATTCCACAACCGCCACTTAATTCTCCTTTCGCTCCTCCATTCGAACTTTTGCAATCTTGCCTTTAAATCAGCCTATGCCCTGTAGCAGCTTTCCCTGTAGCTGTTCTTTACACTCTCCCAAATACCTTGCTTTTCACCCTCCCCCCTGTCAGCTTATTTCCTTTCCGAACTGCCCCCACCTTCTCAAGCGTTTGTTCCGCCCTTTCCTTTCACTCCCTAATCTCTTCTTCCATCTGCTTCATTTTATCATCTTTTTCCTTCTTCACCGACGCCACTTCTGTCTGCAATCCTTCTACTAGCTGCTACAGCTTTCTTACCTCCTTTTACCTCTCATTTCTTACGCTCAGGTCCTCCCTCATATCTTCCATATGCACAATAACCCCCCTTACGTCCTCCATCATCCCTCTGACCATGGCTATCAACACCTCGAGAGCCTTGTTTTCTGTCTGCCCCTCCATTTTTATGGGGGGTAACCTACGTGTCCGTACGCTCTTTTTAAAGGAACTCTCTAGCGCGCTTTTCCCGGGACTATCTTTGCTGTCTCTTTTCCTCTTCAAGAGATCCTCACCTTCACTAGCGCTAGACGCTCTCTCCCTTGCTTTGGCGTTTCCTTCGTTCCGATCTTTTCCTCTCCCTGACTCACCAATCGACACCAGACCACGCCCAGCTGGCCGTCGTGGCCTGCCGGAAATTTCGTCCCCTAAGGAGTTCACTTCATGCACTGCTTCTTGCTGCCCACCTCCCGCTCTTTCGTCGGTAACTGTAACCTATCTATGCAAAGAAGTACCTGCTGCAGTTAACAGATGTCTCTCAAGGCCGTGCTCGCTTACCGCCCCAAATTTTGCTTTTCTTTGAACTAGTTCCTTCCTTACAGCCTGTACAGACATCCTTTACTCTCCCCTAACATTCCCTAGCACTACTAGAAACACCCTTGTCCACAATGAACAACCAAACTCCTGACCACAAAATTACCCCGCTCCCTTTCCAACCTAACCTCACTCTCCCTAATTAGCCAAATTCGAACCCACAATTTTAATGAAAATTAGTTTTCAACTCCCCAATTCACCCTTTACAACTCTACTTACCTTTTAGTCTTCCACCCTCACACTCTACTCACACCTTCCACACAAAATCCGTAAAAACTTCTCTACCACCTGTCACCGTACACAAGTCCGAGACCAGTTCTGTATACGAGGGAGTTGATGACCGATTGTGTTTGAGATGGCTGGTGGTGACAGGAGGCATGTAGGTATCTATTTTTATGGGTGGGTTTTCTGTAAACTCTATGCCCTAAGGGAATGGAAGCTTCTAATGTGTCCCGCTAAGGGTTTACAATTTCCTTTTACCTTCTTCCCTATTTCTTTACACACACTCTCTTTACACACACTCCCCCACACACTAACTTGGTGGTGAGAGAGGGACCTACAGTTTAAGATGGGTTTCGAATCACCAATAGCAAAAGCTTTAAGTACTTAGAGAACCATTCTCGAGAGGTACCGGGTCCACGAATCTCTGGAGATGAAAAACTCCGTTGCTATGTTTTACCGCATGGGCTGCCTAAACTCTTCCAGAGTGCGAGGCGGGAATCAAACCCGCAAGACGACAGAGTGTGTCCAAAACCTATGCTTCATCACCCACGACCATCGTCCTACTTCACCATGTAGCAAATCAAGTCTTGTTTAAAAAATCCGGAAGGGCGGAAAGCCAAATCGGATTGGTATTATAAAAGTTGTCCCTATTGATGTTATTAGGGTTCTTTAAGATTTTGATTGCTTCTCTATGTTTTGTTGCAAACATATTGTGTTTTTGCTCTCCCGGTTTCTCCAATATATACTTTGGCACAAGAACAAGGGATTTTATATACCCTTAAATCACTTAGATGTACCTTTTTCTCTTTAGGGTTGTTTATAAGTTGTCCTATTTTCGCAGGTGGTTTAAATATGGTTTGGAGGTTGTGTTTGTTGAGAATTCTTCCTGTTTGTTCTGTGACACTTTGGAAGAAGGGTAAGACGGTGGTTGCTTTTCTCTCTCTCTTTCTTTATTAGTTTGTTTTGAAATGTTTTCTTGGGTGTTTTTTCTTACTGCTTTATCAACTTGTTTGATTGTGTAATCGTCCTGTATTAGGATTTTTTTAACGATTTGTCATTCCTTTTGTAAATCACCTTTATCTGTTATGGAGACAGCTCTGTATACAAGGGAGTTGATGACCGTTTGTTTTTGAGATGGGTGATAATGAGAGGAGGCATGTAGTTATCTGCTTGTATGGGTGGGTTTTCTCTAAACTTCATATCCTAATGCATTATTTGATTTTTTGTAAACTAGTACGTCCAAGAAAGGCAATTTTCCGTTTTGTTCAATTTCCATGATGAAATGGATATTAGGATGTAATCGATTGATGAGATCAAAAAACTGATTTAGTTCCTCTAGTCCATGTCGCCAGATGGCAAAAGTGTTATCAACTTAACGGAACCAAAATTCCGGTTTAAGCTTGGATTCACTGAAGATGTTTGTTTTTAGATGTTCCATAAAGATGTTGGCTATTACAGGTGAGATTGTAGATTCTATTACTGCTCCTTTGGTTTTTTCATAGAATTGGTTGTTGAAAGAGAAGTACGTATTATTGAGACAGTGCTCTATCAAAGGTATGAGCTCGGAGGCAATGTTTGCAAAAGATTTAATAATATCATTTGTATCAGAGATTCATACTTTCGTAAAGAGAGATGTTACGCCGAAACTCACTATGATGTATTAGGATTGAATATGAATCTGTTGTATCTTTTTGATAAAGTCAAAATAGTTTTAGATGATTGCAAGCAGGTGAGTTTATTGCCCTGACGATCAACCTGAGTATAATGATGTTTTCGTGAATTTTCGGCAATCCGTAAAGTTTTGGAGAGATATGATTAGTACTTATTAATTTAGATATTGTTTCGCCATCAAGTTAAGTTTCTTTTAGAAGAGTTTTTGTTTTACTGACTATTGTTTTGTGGGGTCCTTTTTAAGTTTTTGTATATATCGTCAGTTAGAAGGTCCATGATTTTTTTGTTGTAGTTTTCTTTAATTATTATTACTTTTGTGTTGCCTTTATCTGCGGGTAATATTATAATGTCTTTATCCCGATTGAGTTCTTTAATTGCGGGTTTTTCTTGTTTTATGAAATTTAAGGAGGATAGTTAAGCTTGGCGTAAAATGTTGGCTGTCCTACGTCGTATGTCATTCGTTTTTTTCAGATGAAAGGGTACATATTCAGGATTAGAAATTTCTGATGATTTCTTCTTTTAGGATTTTAGAGGAAGCTACTGCATAATTGTGCCATATATCATAAATCATTACATAAATCATAATATCATATCATAATAAATCATAATCATATCATAAATAAAATATCATAAATGCCATAAATCATTTCATTGCTAAGAGGATGGTCACAGATATTTTTTCCTGTGTTAGTGGCGTTTGTCTTATTAGAAGCAATTTGTCAAATTTTAATTTTTTTTTTGAGTGAAGCGATCTCTAATCCGTTGGAAATATACCGATTATATGCGGTCCAATGTAGACCAAATTAAAAATCTGAGATTGTTTGATACAATTGATGAATCATTCTTACAATTACAAAAACATTTGGGAATATCAAAAATCAAGTCAATTCTACATATTACAAGTTTTATCCTCTTGAAAGAAATAATACAATATACCCAATTTCTCTTGCACACCACCTCCAAAAAAACTATTAAAACTTTATCTTTTTCTATCATGCAACCTCTTATTTGACATTTGAGCTACATTGGACTGCATATCATTGGACCATCATATTTATTGGATCTGGAATAAAAATCCTTTCTTATCTTGTATGTATCGTAATAGCTTATTAAACTTATTCTTCCACAAAATTTTTAATCTTTTTTATTTATTATTTATCAAGAAACACCAATTTTGAGTTTTTAAAATTGTTTATGGCTATTATCTTTGAAAATAAAATTGTATAAGAACCTTCCTTAAATTATGTAACAGATCAAGGGGGGTTTCAACAATAAAGTTTTAAAAAAAGGATGCATGTTATAGATTGAATATTAATGGCAAAATAAAATTAAAATTAACTAGAGAATTTTAAAAATTAATATTTTCGGTAACTCTATAATGTTCTAGTTAGTAATTTAATTGCCTTGTAATTATATTAATTTGTTTGCATAAGCTTTGTCCTAAAAATTATATTTTAAGTTATAATTGTTGTTATTTGGTTCAAAATGCTATCATTTTTCGTTAAGAGTTTAACTTTTTGGGCAAAAAATACAACTAATTTTTTGAAAAGTCATTCTGTTGGGTTGAACATTCAACCATTTAGTAGAAAATGTATTTGCTGTTAAAAAAAAACATTTTTTAAAATGAAAAGCCAAACTGAAATCTTTTTTGGATGAAAATAAATTTTTTTTTAAAGTTGTCTTTATGATTAAAACATTTATCCTTTTTAGTATAAATTTTATATTTCTTGCATAAAATGCAACTGTTGGATTGAAAATTAATCTTCTTTGCTCGAGGATTTAACTGTTTTTTTTTCATTTCTTGGGTCCACCACTTTTTGGTCGAAGATTTCTCTCTTAGTTTATCTCTTTGGTTTAAAGATTAACTATTTAGTTGGCAACTGATATTTTTTATTTTATAATTTGTTTGAAGGTCGGTCAAGAAAAAAATAAATTTTCAACGATAAATGTAGTAGTTGATATTTTAACCAAGAATGATTTTAACTTAAAAGAAAAACATTTTAATTTAACAAAGAACAACGAATTTTGAAACAAAATACTTAAGTCTTCAACTAAAAATTGTGCAATTAATTTTTCATCTACAAAACTTACTTTAGAAACAACCAAAAATAATTTTTAACAAAATAATTCAACATTTAACTAAGTTTTTTAAGAGATTAATTCCGCACTATAAATGTAGTAAAATTCTTCATTAAAAAGAATAGAGTCCCAACCAAAAATATTTGGATTTTTTTCTATTAATTCAGTTTATATTTAAGCGAAAAACGAAGAAGAAAGGATAAGTTTCTTCAAAAGAAGGGCAAAAGAATAATTTTGTAAAATAAAGAAAAAATTGTTTGAAAAATGCTTTAAAATGATAAAAAAGAACATAACAAATAAGCATGAAACCCAAGATAAGCGGTGCAACTTATGATAAAAACTTTCAATTTATTTAAAAAAAATATTCTTATTTACTTCATTTATTTTCTTAAATATTATTATTAAGTAATTGCCTATTGAATAAAGAATAATTTTGCGAACATATGCAAATTTATTTCAGGCTGTAAATTTAAGTTTTAAACAAGGCCATATAAAACCATATTGCTTAACCAATATATCATTGTTTAAAACCTTGAGATTGCAATTCTTTAAAACTTGAAAATAGGCTAAACACATAAATTGATTTGTATCTGTTCATAAAAGACAGGTAAAACGCATATTCACATTCCTTCGTTTTTTAGTTTCTAATTTTAAAAGTTTAAACAATACAAAGTTCGAGAATAATAAATTTTTCAATGACAAGAGTACATTATAATTTCAAAACGAGTTCAATAAATTAATAAATGATTATATGGAGGATGCAAATAAAATAAATCATATCAAATTTTAATTATTTTCTGGATAATGAACGATATAATGAGTTTTTTTCAGTTTTTAGTTTACTTTTTTTTAATGTAAAAAAGTAAGTTTATATTTGAAGTAAAATCAAATTACAATTTAAGCATATATTTATAAGGCAAAAATGTGGGTTTCTATACAATTTTATTATTATAAACAAATTTTAAATCTGGAAGAGCCTTGGTGGCCCATGCGGTGAACACTAGCCTAGCAAGGGAGTTGTTCATCTCCGGAAAGTCGTGGGA
>JAAAKG020008786.1:0-21177 GCA_010014905.2 Druon quercuslanigerum
AAAAATTACATTAAAAATAAAAATGAAACATTTATGGAAAAATCCAAAAAAGAGGTACAAATTTGTAATAAATGATTATATATTCATATTTTATGATTGAGAAAGTATATTAAAATTGTCCGAAATTTAACACCAGAACCTTCAAATTTTGAACGCAACAACGAAAAATACGAAAAAAACTCTCTAAGAGAAATGATTTTGTTATTTTATTTTAATTTAATTACCATAAGATACGTAAATATCTAGAAGAAGACTTGTGGGATAATTTGCTTTATCCATAAAAAATAATTTGAAAACAAAAAAACTATTCTTAGCATAACAACTCGAGATAGAAAAAAATGTCCAAAAAAAGGAGTATAGTTTTTTATTTATTTTGTGTAACACTTTTTTTAAAAAGTTTTTTTTTTAACTTGTTTTTAAACAGCACTCGCTATTTTGTTTTATTGATCATAAGATACGTAAACATCGAAAAGAAGACTTGTGGGATAATTAGCTTTATCCATAAAAATAATGTGAAAATAAAAATCCTATTCTTAGCATAAAAACTCGAGATGGAAAAAAATCTCCCAAAAAAGGAGAATAGTTTTTTATTTTTTTTTAAGTAGCTCAGAAAATGTATATTTACAAATATCTGTTAAAAAACGAGCGCGCAGTGCGAGTGTTGTGATGACAATATGTACCTCAAAGCCTACAGATTTTTAAGCAACTTTAACTATGCTTAATTAAGCTACTCTTTATATTCAGGCATTTTTACGCGCTGATTAGGAAAATTATGGGGAAAATTGACGCAAAGATTTGCATAGTAAGAACCGAAAACCCCCCATTAAAATCATGGTCTCCTGCGTTTAACTTGAAAACGATTAAAAATAAAAAATAAATAATTTTCTTAAAGTTGTTGACCTTGTCATAATACATATTTTATGTTTTATCCATTTACTTCGTAGGAGCTGAAATCGTACGTATTCCTGTAAGCAATCACTGTCCTTATATATTTGTTTAATTAATTTTATTTTCGTCTTCCTGCTAGACGTTGGAAAGGGGTAGGGGTTTGACCAACATTATTTCTGTGACTAGACAAAGGGGTTCCTTCCACCCCACACCAGAAGTAGGAAAGGAGAAGGGGTTTGGACGAATGCTATTTCTCTGATCGGTCATAGGTGGCCTCCCCGCCCCCATAAGGCATTGGAAGAAGGGTAGAGGCTTGTCGAAAATTATTTTTGTAACCAGTCATAGGGAAAGGGGTATACAGAGTTTCATAAAAATCAGAGGTTATAATACTTACGGGTCCGGCAGGGGCTAGACACGAAATTTTCATCCCTATCATCAAATATTTCGAAAAATTTTACTCTTACGAAAAATATGAATAGAACATAGAATTTTCATTCGTTCTCGAGATAAACTCAAAAAACGATAATTTTATGGGGGTTTTTGTGAATTTAACCACGAAAATCAAACTTGCGCCAATTTTCTATATGATGTTCGTAATCAGCACGTCAAAATCCATGTATACACAGAGTATCAAAAAAATCAGAGGTGAGCGCTATTCTGAACTACATTTGAAACATTTGTTTGCATTAACATTATTGATCTCCAAGACATGTAAGGAAGTCATTATGTCTGTTAGAAAAGTTTATAATGGTCATGTATAATGAAAAATTGGTTAGGGAACAGTGAGGGAATTTCGAATTTTGGATTTTTAAGCAACGCTGATTGGGCTTTGTTTAAGAAAAAATATTTTGTCAATGCTCAAAGCACCTAGTCTATGTAGAGATTTGAAATAGTAATATTCTTAAAAGATGGAAAACTGTAGGATAAACAGATGAAAACACTTTGAGATCAAACATTAAGTATTTCCTTTCGTTGCAGGCGTTTTCCCGGAAAATCGGTAAACCTCCACCGTCAGAATGCCTTATTCAGAATGTATCCGCAATGGGGTTGCTAAGTGGACGAGTTACGCCGAGGGCTGGTTTGGGGAAAGAAGAGTAGAAGGGAGTGAGCGGCTTATACTTACAGATATAGCAATATTATGTAGTTTTATACAACTAGTCAGTAGATTCAGATAGAATTTTCAGCAATTTTCAGGTTGGTCTCGAGGCAAGCTTTAATAAACTTGGTCATCTGTTTCGCAAGGCAAGTGAGTACTATGTATGTAAGTACCTCAAGCCGTCAACCTCAGTCTTAGAAGCTTAGCAGTAAGTAAGTACATGCGAATCGGGATGAAAGTGGAGTCGCTAAATTATTAAGCTAGCTCTTTCCATTTAATTTCAAAGTACTGACCAAGTACTACCGCCAAATTATCTATTATGTATTCGGACTTTATTAAATAAGACTCATTTTCTTGATGGCATTTTCCAGGAGTAAATCATTATTTATTTAAGACCTTCTAAGTGGAGAAGAAGACACAAAAAGTTTTTTCAATTAAATTCAATCAAGTCGGAAGTAAACTTCAATTTTTTCACCCTTTAAACGTTTGGTCTTGAGCTAGTTGAAAAAGGACTATTTAGGAATAAAAAAAGTAAATTTGGGAGATTAAACGAACTTTGGGGTCACCCATAAAATACGTTTATCGCAGAAAATAACATATCGGTTAGCTAAACAAATTTCACTTTTATTTTGCGTTTTTTCGCGTTTTTAAATAGTCATAAAAAGTTTATTTTTAACCAAAAAATTGAATTTCTAAAGAAAAAGGAGGCATTTTTTTACAAAACAGTGAAACTTGCACCTAAAAAGGGCGACTTTAACGTAATAGTTGAATATTCAACAAAATAATTAACTTTTCAACCAAATAGTAGAATTTTTAACAAAAAGAGTTGAATTCTAAACCAAAAATATAATACTATTTTTTCAAATTAAAAATAATTAACTTTTAACCATTAAAGATGAATTTTAAAGTAAAAAAGAGAACTTCTTTTTACAAAAATATGAATTTTCCATTAAAAAAATGACAGATTTTCTACACAAAAAGACGAATGTTCAACAAAACAGACGAATTTTAGACCTACAAAGATTAATTTTCTATCCAAGGACCAATTTTAAATAAAATGCATAATTTTTCAAACAAATAGGTGCATATTTACAGAAAGAAAATAATTCTTTAACCAAAAATGGAATAGTTACCACTAGAAAGGCCGGAAAAATCGCATATCTAGAAGGGCCAGAGGGTCCGCATTGGACCCTAGCCACATTTATGATAAACAAAAAATTATAAACGTTATGATAAACGAAAAAGACGAATTTTGATCGAAATAGTTGTTTCCTCGATTACACCTTGGTTACATCTTGAACAATAATAAATTTTTAATAAGGTAAGTCCACCTTCAACCAAGTAGTTGAATTTTCAATAGAAAAGTTGAATTTTCAACAAAATAGTTGAATTTTAACTGCAGAAAATAAATTTCCAACCAAACATAAAGAGTTATATTTTTAGTTTAAAAAAATAAAAATATAAAAAGGAATTTTCAAGTAGTTTAATTTGAGGATCCGAACGAAATTAAGGGGCCTTTGGGGGCATTTGTAAATTATTTTTACAAATTGAAAATAAATTGTCCAGAAACAAAACTCAGTATAAACACTTATCGAAAGATAATGTGGCTACAGAGACTTTCTTTCAAAATGACGAGGCACTATATTTTATATAGAAAAGAACGTAAAGAAACATAACAACATTTTTGTTACGTTTTTTTTTCATTTCTTCCGATATAAAATCTTAACGAAACACATTTTTATATTAGAAAATATATAATAGTTTCATTGGAGTCCCTGGTTTAACTTAACGAAAAAAGACAAAATTTTAACCAGATAATTTTTCAAGAAGAAATGTAACCTTGAATGAAAAAAGATTTCTTTTGAACCAAATAGTTGAATTTTCAAACTAAAAAATATACATTTTCAACTATTTAAATTCAACTAAAAAAGACAAATTTGCCACAAAATAGTTAAATTCACAACCAAAAAAATGATTTTTAAATTTTTTTTTCAACTCAAAATGGAATACTATTTCAAGTTTCAGAAAAAATTAATTTTTAACAAAAAAAAAAGAATTTCCAAAAAATAGGTAAATTTTTAACCAAAGAGGTGAACCTTAAATAATAATGAATGATAAACTCATTAATAATATTAATTATAAAATTATTAAACTTAAATATTTACCTCATTAAACAAAATGAATTTCAAACAAGAATGTTTACTTCCGTTCAACTTTAAGTAGGTGAATAGACTACAGTTTAATAACCATAATATACAAATTAATTTATTTTAGTCCATTATTGTTCACATAAATCTCATTTGTGGTTAAGAACTAAATAGACATCTTCACATAATGTTCTCAAAACTTCTTTAGGTTTCAAGAATATATTCTCATCGTCACACTCGCGTTCGAAATTAATTGAATTTAGATTTGATAAAATTAAAATAAAATGTTTTTAACAAACCTAATACATTCTATCATAAATTACGAGAATTGGAATCTTTTATTTTTGACTACACTTTCCATGTTAAAATATCTATGGCTTCCGTAAAAGAGAGCCTAATAAGAATGTTGTATCTCATTGTTAGGCAACTGATTTTGTCACGAGACATTTTATCGCATCTGTCATGGTTTATTTATAAAAAGTTGAATTTCATCAATGTTATTTTTCATGAACAAAACCGACGGTAGAGGGCCGGCTAACGATCGTAATCTAATAAATAAAAATTTGTAGAATTATTGTATGTCAGTAGGGATTTTCTTTTCTTAAAAGTATATAAGGGATCGTTCACATATTACGTAAGAATGTTTTATTTTCTTATTAAAGAAATTTTTAAATTTTTATTAAAGATATTTTTTTCTGTATCAGTTAAGATATTGAACTTTGGTGATTTTTGCACTGAGAGAGGAAAGCATCAACTTCTTGTAATTTTATTTTTTTTCTTTGTGGTGTAAGTAAAGTTAAGAGAGGGATAGAGAGAGAGAGAGAGAGAGAGAGAGAGAGAGAGAGAGAGAGAAAGATACGATGGCTTCTAAGTTTTCAAAGAAGCAATACTCGTATAATCGGTATAGAAGTTGAGCCGTAGCCTAGAAGTGTGGAAATGCACACAATGCAGTAGTAATAGCATTTTCTGTCAGACGAAAACCAGCCGGGATACATCAAATAATTGTGAGTAGAGTACCAAACAACATTTAAAGCTCCTGAAAAATTAGGTTCTAAGTTTATCATTAAATTTCTATATCTGAATTTGTTAAATTTTGCATATGATAAATTTCGACTATTGTCCAAATAACAATTGTATCAGTCCTGATACCAATTATTAAAATATGATCTTGAATTAATTCCCGTAGAAATATATCAGGCCAATGATATGAACATTTTTGTTTCTGATACTATTTTAAAGTTCCTTGTCCGTGTAGTTTATATTTTTTGTTCTACAATAATCATTAAAAACATCGACAAACGTATAATATTCATAATGCCTCTTCTGCTGGGATATTATGTCTGAAATGTAATATGCAACATCTCCCAATTAATTGAATATGACATCATGATGTGTATAAAAGACAGTCAAATAATAAATAATTAAATATGTTTTCCAACTACATCAGCCCTATCTTACAAAATATTTACATAAATAATAATCAAGTTTTCATTCATATAATTTACAGGAAACTATGGTAATATAAATTCTATCATAATGACCCCCTCTTCTGTATAATTCTATCATTACATCACACTCAGCCGATAACGTCTCATATAGTAGTATGATGTAATAGGATGTACTCTACAACATTATTAAATAAATTTATTATTATTTATTATATTATTAAATATATAATTTGCATAAACAATATAAAATATTATAATTAAATTGAATTTTCGAAACTTATATCACACAAAAACGTATAGAAACTATGTAAGTGCACATATTTTTATATTAGAAGGAATTAAATAAATCGAAAATACAGCATATAAGTATGGAATTAAAAATAACCATGAGAGGTGTGTCTACTGATCGGATTAAGAGGAATTAAAAAAGTGGAAAATATTTTCGCTAGCACGGAATTGGAATACAACGCAAGTGTCAATTGTTGAAGAGATAGGAAAGAAATGGTTTCGGAGATAAACCTATTCTTTCGTTGGGCACTTCTCCCTATAGAATATTAGCACATTCAAAAAGATTGAATAATGCTCACTCTTTCTTTTAAATCTGAAAATATTAATGTTACTCTATTTTTCTTTTCTTATCGGGATGTTTCTAATGTCACTCTAACCGCAAATTTGGACATTATATTTTTTCTCTCGGAATGGAAGATCTCAAATGTAAATCCTAATGAACTCTATATTAAATGTTAAAGTTTAAGGTTGGAAGAAGTTTAATTGTTCGACCTGAAAATTAATATAAAATGTTTTTTCTTTTTAGGGCTCTCTAAGAAACCGATCAATATTGCAGAATGTGACATCACACATAGAATATAAAATTTTGAAATACTTAAAAGAATGGAAATGATTGATTTTATTTGCGAAGTAAAACATCTAAATACAGGAGTAAATTTTCAAAGAAAATTCTTTTTTTTTCTAGTTTTCGAAAAAATATAATAATTATTTTTAATTAACAAGTCTACTATTATTTTTTTGGTTCAAAAGTTCAGAACTTATCCCTTTGGTTAACAAATGTTTGGTTGAATCTTGATCGTTTTTAAATCTTTGTTGATATTTCACCAATTAAACTTTTCCTTGATAATTCATATTTTTCATTTGAAAATCCAACTATTTGGTTAAAAGTTAAACATGTTTGTTTAACATTAACTTTATTGTTTATAGGTTTAACTGTTTTGATAAAAATGATATTTTTAAATTGAAAATACATTTTTTTGACTGAAAATTTAACTATTCCGTTTTTGGCTAAAAATAGATCGTTTTTAGTTGACAATGTATGTATTTTATATTAAATTTGTCTTCTTAGCATCAAATTATTCTTTTTCATTGAAAATTTAACCACTTTCTTAAAAATTAAATGTTCTTTTTTTAAAATAAATTTTAGATCTACAAATTTACCTATCCTATTTTTGCTTGAAAATTGATCCCTTCTAGTTAAAAATTGCACTGGTTGTAAATTAAATTTTTGTTTAAAAATCAACTATATTGTTGATTATTTAATTATTTAGACAAAAAATCAACTATTTTACTAAAAATTCATCTTCATCGTCTTATTGGCTTGAAAATTTGTCTGTTTTATTGAAAATTTCAACTACACTCAATTCCCGATTCTGGGCCATTCTCGGGTCTAGCCATTGACTATCCATTTGTTAAAGGATGATGAGAGGGACAGAAGCAGTAAAGCTCGAAGCCGGCTGAATATCGGGCGGCGCAGAACGGGGACTTAAGTGTAATCTGTTGAGAATTCGTCTCTTCAGCTTAAGAGTTTCTTAACTTAAGAGTTTTTTGGTTGTAAATGCAATTATTTTATTGTTAATTCATTTTTTTATAAGTCCAACTATATGGTGGAAAATGGAGCTCTGCAGATTGAAAATTCAACCATTTGATGAGAAAAACCAAGGTTGCGTCATACCTCTAAATTCAACAAATCGTTATGGCGGCCCTTATATTTACGTTCAGAGTGCCTGGCTTTATGTCCAAGGCCTTAACCAAAACCGAGCAAAAACTCAAGCTGCAATGTATAAAAGTTCTTTGTTGTAAATTCATCTTTCTTGCTTGAAAATTCAAATATCTTCTAAAAAAACAAGTGTTTTAGCTTCAAGATACAAATATTTGTTCAAAAATGCAACTTGTGATTGAATTTAATTCTTCTTTGTATGAAAATTTGACCATTTATTTGAAAAATCATCTTTGTAGGTAGAACATTCAACTATTCGGTTAAAAATTCGTTTCTTTTCCTTAGAATTCCAACTTATTGTTTGTGAATGCAACTGTTTGGCATACAATTAATTTTTTGTTGGGCAAAAATTCAAGGCTTTGTTTGAAAAATGATCTTCTTTGGTAAAAAATCATTTTTTTAGGCATTAAGAGTCAGCTTTTGTCAGAAAAATTGGACTTTTTACCTTGAAAACTTAACTGTTTCGTTAAAAATTCGTCTATTGGTAGAAAAAGAATATTTTTTTTTTGAAAATTCAACTTTTTTGTTGAAACTGCAATAAAGTTCGACTTGAATTCCTATTTCCTCGGTTTTGAGAGTATTTTGGACTGTGAAGTCTGTTTATATATTATGTTTCATTATAGGCATGCGTCTATCAAACGAAATCAAATAGAGTTGCATTCGAGCCGAAAAAATCGGTAACCTCGCTCGACTTCACTCGGATTCCAAAACGATCTTTCGATATGTCCCACTCGGTGAATCTTTTGTTTTGATCGTATCGGATCGCCTCGTCATCTAATTATTTTGAATTTTGACGTTTTGCATGTCAAATATTGGTTACTTTGAGGAAAATACATATTCTTTATAAATAAAAACACATTTACTTTCATTTATCATAAGCAGAATATAAAAACAAACAAGTTACTTTACAAGTATCAAATGTACTCAATATCGCTCGGTCGAACGTATACTTTCGGGAAATGAGACGAACCGAGACGATAATATTGACAATTGAACGAGACGTTTTCTCGTTTAATATATTTCTCGTAAAATATCGCTCGACTGATACGCTAAAATCAAAGACAGAATTTCCACGTAAAAGGGTTTGTATTTTTGACGTTATTCTGGAGTGTTAAAGCTTTGTGTGCTGATTTGTAACGAAGAAGGAGAGGGTTGGGAAACTTTTTTAAAATAGTCTGTTAAAAAATTTCACAGCGACTAATTCTTGAATACCCATCTTACAAATGTAAATTTTGCTTGTGCTTTCGGGATCAAGACCTATTTTCGTTGCATATACTATAGCGATAAACTCTGATGGATCGTTGTCAGTGACATGGAATCGAACTGTGGTATGTACATGGACTGGCTGAACTCGAAAAGCGTGCGCTAATGAATTTGAAAAGGGCCGGCAAACATTCCGCTGATTGCTCGACTCGTGTCCACGTGGTCAAATGTCCTGTCGCTCTTTTTCTTTCTCACGCTCTCTCTCTCTGGGCTTCTGATATCGCTATGAACAATTCCACCGGCAACTCACCTACACTATGTAATTCCCATGCAGTTTATTTTCCGTCTGTGTTGATGGTGCAGCAATAGTTTATTGTATTGGACTGATGGAAAATCAGCTCCACGATGACAGAGAGAGAGAGAGAAAGAGAGAGTAATACATAGTGCATAGAATGTGGAGAATAGCAGCGAATGGTTATAACTATTATGAGAACGTAAAAGAAGGATGGAGAATCAGACTGGAGAGATGCGAAAAACTGCGCGATATGGAAGCTGGGATGAGAGGCAGAGCACTGAAAAAATAGGTCAATAGACGTTTTTCTCACTCGACGATGGGGATACGAGACTTTGTTTTAGCAAATAGTGTGTGCACATTCCTTGTTAAAAAAAGCTCGCAGGCTGAGAATTGCGATCGATTGTACATGCATATACATATATGTGTATATGTAATATACATAATATGTATGAGGCATTTCTACTTCATTGTTCTATTATTTTAGTTAAAACGGATATAGATTTCCACTCAGATTTGAGCATTCTTATATACACTAGCATAAAGATAAGTTTTTTTCTAATAAATATTGATTAAAACATGGCTACAACACATATATGTATTTTACACGAGAATTTATTGTAATTTGTGTATGCAGTTAAAAAATGACTTCTTTTTAGAAAGAAATGCATTTGGCGTTCCGAACTTCGGAATTAATGATAAAATGCTTGACTGCGTATGGCCTGTATTTGATCCTGCTGCCACTCGGGCAACGGGAACTTTTGATACTTCAAGCATGAATAAAAATAATGTATCTACTTACAAATCCTGCCTCCTTCAACTGATCTATGAAATACGGCCGCTCAGAAACTACGTCATATTACCAGGCGGGTTAACAGGTTTTGTGATGATTCGCGACTTAGGGCAGAAGGAGTTAACGCAGCAGGTGATATCATACTCTCAAATCCCGATATAAGTGCGGTTTCGGGCATCGCATACTGTGGCCTTCAACATAAATCGGGGAAATCCAAGCGTAAACAGTCTGAGTTGAATCAACCATTCGTGTTGGATTTGGACGTATGTTAACAGCTGATGCAAGTAATGCGCTAAGAGTAATACCCTCATGATGTTCGACACGCTTGACTGAGCACCGTCTCGCTCGCTCGCGCGGTCACCGTATCAAAAAAACGCCGAGAATTTAAATTTTAGGAACGACGTTAACTAAGGGTACTTGTTTCAGGGGTTGAGTGTACATAGAAAATATTAATGAGAATAAAATTTAGCTTGAAATGCTTGAAAGAATGAAAATAGGTGATTTTATTTTACATGTAAAGTATTAATATGGATAGGTTACACTCTGTCTTCTTCTCCCATTTTTTAAAAAATTCATCTTATTTCTCCTATTTAAAAAAACTTCTTTTTCTCGTTTTACCGCTATTTTTGGCAATAAAATTTAGAAGTATACTATTATATTTTTGGTTCATAATTAGTCAATATTGGTCAAAAATTCGGCCATTTGAATAAAGAATGGACTATTTATTTTAAAATTCGTTTTTTAGTTTCAAAATTAACTTTTTATTTATATACTTAGTTCTTCCATTTTTGGATGAAAATTGAATCGTCATCAGTTGAAAATTCAACAACTTGGTTGAAAATTTATGTTAGAGATTTATCATGTTTGTTGAGGATTAATTTTTGGGGTTAAAATTATATAATTATTTTTCCAAAAATTTGATCATTTTATTCAAAATTCAACCATTTTTTATTTGTATTGATTGAATGTTTATAGACACATCAACTTTGGGAATCGAATCGGCGTCAGTGTAGCGGCCATGATTGCAGTGTTGGGATAAAAGTTTAATTATTATGTTGAAAAAGGATCCTTTTTATTTAGAAATTCTACTACTTGGATGAACTTCATTGTTAAAAATTAATTTTCTTTTACTTGAAAATTCATCGTTTTAGTTATCAGTTGAACTATTTTGTTAAAATTCTAATTACATGGTTAAAAATTTAACTTTTTTTGTAAAATATACGTCTTTTTAGATATAAAATTCATCCTTTTAAACTCGAAATTTAACTGTCTTCTAAAATATTCATCGTTATGGTTTGAAAATGCAACTATTTTGTTGAACATGAAATGGTTTTTGTTTAAAGTTTAATCTTTTTTGTTTTAAAATTCTACCCCTTGGTCAAAAATTTATATTTGCAAGTTGAAAATTCCACAACTTGGTTGAAAATTCATCTATTTTGTTAACAATTAAGTTATTTTTTCACAAACCATACTTCTGTAGGAAATTCATCCCTTTTGCAAAAAAAATCAAATATTTGGTTGATAATGGAAAACTTTCGTTGGTAATAATAATAATATTTTTTTAAATTCAAGTATTTGGTTAGAAATGCAGCTGTTTGTACTTGAAGTCTTTGTAGATTGAAAATGTAACTTTTTGGGTAAAAATGTGTCTCCCTTGCTTGAAAGTACAACTATCTGGCTGTAAATGCAACATTCTGGTCGAAAATTTTTTTCCTGTTAAAAAAATCATCTATTTGGTTGAAAAATCATATTTTTTGGTTGAGAGGGCGTTTTATTGGGTTAACAGTCAAGTTTTTTTCTTTCTTTTGGTAGAAAATGCAACTACTTTGTTCAAAATGCATTATGCATATGGAATCTCAAGGGTTTTACATAGAATTTAGTATCTTACCTATGCATTGATTTTATTTAAAAAAATTAATTCCGCTATTATTCCCAAATTTTCGTGAAAAATTACCCTGTTTCTCCTGTTTTGAGAGGATTTTGGCTAAACTCACTCAGTCTGAGGTTTTCTATTTTTTGTGAATAATAACTTCTTTGTCAGATTTGTAATGAACTCCTTTTGTAGTAGGTGAGTAGAATCTGTTTACAGACTGTTTTAAAAACTAAGCTTGTTAAGAAATTTGGACTTTCCCTGATGTAATTCTTCATCCTTTTCTTCCGAACTCAAACCATGATATTTGAGCAAGGATTTTGCCACCGAGATGGATACCTCTTCGTCGAGCAGGATGTAAACAGTTTATCGATAACAGATTCTAGGAAGGGTGCTTCCATCACATCGTGCGATGAGAGAAAACAGGACATACATTCTAGGTTTGCACGAATGCAAGCGAAAAAGTATTGAGGTAGCTCCACACACGAACACGAATGCTCCCGTGTGAAGCCGTATGTTTAAAGCGGGAGAATCGAAGAAAACCAAGTTGGCAGTTGCACGGAAAAGTAAGCCACGATGGAAGGAGTGAAGTAAGGGTAAAATTGTGGGATGAAAAGTGGAAAGAGCAGGGAAGGAAGGAAATGAGAGAAGGCGTGAGGGTGAACCAGTGCGAGACTGGAAAGTAGTAAGGGAAGCAAAAAAACGAGTATAAGTAGAAGAAAAGTGAAAAAATGGCAAGAAAAAATATCAAATAGAATTTATTTGATAAGGGTGTTCTGTATAAATCTGTGATATTGATCATCTTTGCGGTCACTAATACGATTTCAACTGAAAACCAGCGATAAAAAAGATGACTTTAAGTTAATAGTAGTTGCATTTTTGAATTGTATTTAAATTTTCAGTTTAAAAATTGCGCTTCAACAAACAAAAAACAAATTTTCAAAGAGTTGAATTCAACGAGCAAATGCAAGTTTTTGAGGAAATACTTAAATCCTCGACTAAATAGATAAATTTTCAAATTAATAAACAAATAAAAATAAATAAAATTAATTTTCTACCTGAAAAGAAGAATTTGCAATAAAAGAATAAAGTTTTCAAGCTAAAGTGTCGAATGTTTTGGAAAAAAATTGACTTTTAATCTCAAAATGGTAAATTTTCAACAAAATACATAGATTTTCTAGCAAGTAGTTGATTTTCGACTTAATGAATTAATTGAACTTTTTATCAAATAATTGAGGTTTCAAACCAAAGAATCAAATTTTCAACCAAATAGTTAAATTTTGAACCAAAAACATGAATTTTCAACGTAAAAGATTAATGGCTACCGTAGAGAAAGTTAATTTACAACGAAAAGATGCAACTTTTAACTGAAATGGTGAATCTTCAAGAAAAAATCATTTTTTACAAAGTAATTTAGCTTTGAACTAAGTAGCTTGGTTTTCATATAAAAACATGAAATTTAAACGAAACATGCAATTCTCGACATTTCTCTCAAAAATATATTAACTTGAAACCAAAAACAGTTGAATTAAAACACGAGAGGCAATTTTCTAACTGAGTTGAATCCTGATGAAAAGCAGGTTTCAACCACAAATATTATATTTCTACACATAAAAACGCATTTGCAACAAAATACACGAATTTTCAACAAAGCAGCTGAGTTTTGAACTAGAAAAGATAATTTTTAAACAATTTTCTCAATTTTCAACAAAAAATGGAATAGTTATACATACAGTTTAAAAAACTTCTGAAGCAAGAAAGAAAGACATTTCTAACAAAATAGTTAAATTATTAATAACCAAAGGGATCTATTTTATAACAAATGAATTTTTAACCAAGTTCAACATTCGGCTATGTAGCTTAATTTTTGATCAAAAAATATTACTTTTAATAAAATAGTTGCATTTCAAACAAAATAATTAATTTTTTTTAACAAAATAGTATAATTTTAACCAAACGAGATAAATTTGGAAACAAAAATATAATATTAGACTTTTTACCGAAAAAAAGTTGGATTTTAATATTTGTTTCTACTAATTTAATTTGAATTTAAGCGAGAGTCAAAAGGAGTGGGATAAGAATGGAGGTATTGATACATGAAAGGGGGGACAGAAGGGCAGTGGCATGGGTGAAGGGGGTGTTGGGTAAGATGGAGAAGAAGAGAAGAAGGGCGGAAGAGAAATGGAAAAGGAAAGATTGAATATAGGAGAGGAAGTTGATTTAAGAAAATTGTACATATTGTAAATAGTAGATAAGGATTAGGGATTAGCTGCGGTGGCAGAGGCTGGCAAGGCGAGGCAAAGCGAGAAAATAGCGTCACACGTGCGAGGCGAGGAAGTAGCGATATGCGTGCGAGGTGATGCGAAGCGAGGAAGGCAAGGTCCATAATTCATCCATAATTCAGTTCGACTATCATAGAGTGAGCTGAAGTGCTTGGGGTACATTTGTCCCCCAGAGGATCTGTTACGTTCGAGTTTCGTCACGCTAAGTCAATTTCATATTTTCATATAATTTAACGTATTTGACGTATATTTACAGTATATCATGATATTTTGTTGTTTCGATTTGATTTTTTGTCATTCAATTGAAAATTATATGTATTATAAAATTATATATATATATCAATGTAAAGTTGTTTTCCTTAATTTTATTCATGCAGTCCTCATAAATTCCAAAAATAAATTAATTAATAGATAATGAATAAATAATAAATTGTTTTTCTCACCGAAGATGTCGAGAAGATACGAACCAAGAAGTGCCGATGATGTGACTACAGTATCGCAGGAAAAAGAGAGGGAAGTTGCAACCTTCATTTCATTGAATGTACCTTTTTCTTGAGTTTTTATCTTTCTTTAAGTGAAATCATCTTGTTTTGCATCAAAAAACGAAGAGATTGGCCTACTATACATTTAAATTGTTGGTAATAATAAACATGCTGCCCAGACTTCCAAAATTTCTGATTTTTTTAGAATTTTCTAACTTCAAATGTCCAAATAAATATACTTTATGCAAAGAACAAAATTATAACCTAAAACGTTTTGAAGTACAATTTGTCTCCTAGAATATGCCGTTTGAAATTTAAAAATTAGTTAATTAGAAAAGAAATTACATTAACATTTCAAATTCATTTAAACAAGGAATCCAAATGGGGGACATTTGTGACCCACAGGACCCGGTGATATATATAATCAATTTATTCGGACGGATTTTCGTTTATATTATACTTGTTTGGCGACGATACTGAAATTCTTGTTTGTTTTAATGTATTTCTAACGACTTAGGAGATCCTTATAGATAATTACAACTTTAATTTTTTTAAAGAAAATTTTCAGAGTTATACTCGCTCAGACTCACAGATTCTGAATTTTTAATTACTTAGTGGAATTTTATAAGCGGATAATTTTTACTAATCAATTAGGTAATTTTCTACTAACGACTTCTCGCTAGTTAAATTAGTGAAATTTTACTATCAATTATTAAAATTTCACTAATTCAGATTTAGAGAGCAGTGATTTCCAAAGATTACCACCATTTCAACTAAATTCCAACAAATGCAGTGATTACTGCAATTTCCACTGAAGTCGAGAGACAGTATTGATATTCAAACGAGTGTCAATATATCCATTGATTGCCACGACTTCCACTAAGACCCCACAACTGCCATAGCTTCTAACGATTGTTACGATTTCCACTGAATGTCACCAAATGTAGAGATTTGCTAACAATTGTCAAGATATACAACGATGTCCAAGATATCCAGCGATTCCCACAATTTCCACTTAATATCAATAACACTGAAGAAAAAGATTAGTTGGGACAACTAATCAAATTGTTAGGAAGACTAATTTAGTTAATAAATAATGGTACTCCTATTTAGTTACTTGTAAGGACTTAGGTTTGTTACAACGACTGTCTGTAGGTAGTTTAAGTTACTAATATAGTTAGTCATGTCTTCTATCTGTAGGTGTAACTATTTTTGATTTGCTCCAGGGACTCATTAAAATACCTGTCAGTACACTATCGAAATATGAATTAAAAAGATTCTAGTTGGCAAGCGGGAATATTTTTCTAGGATATCTTATTGGGACGCTGATATCAGTTCAGCTGAAAAGACGTTAAAAAAATATGTACCTTTGCTCACTAGGATCTTTCTAATTGCAAATGCACTTTGAAGGTTAGGATTTCCAGAAAAACTTTTAACTCGTTTGATTTTACAATTTCTTATAAATACCTTCGAATGCTTCAAAATAATCCCCTAAGCCTAAACTTTACCACACTTTCAATACTTCCACTATTTATATTGGAAAATAGCTATAATCCAACAAGACATCAAATGAGCAGCGAGTTATGACGGCTATGTACCTTTTTCGCATTCTCAATCATACCAACCAAGGTACGAAATAAAATTTGATACCTACTTTAATTTGTTAGACAAATCAATTAGTAGTACAGATGACTAATTAAGTAGTAACTTGTACTACTAAAACATTACTAACATAAACACGGCTTCCTAAATCCACTATTTGCTTAGTTGGTGTTACTAAATGAACAGTTGTAAGAACCAATGAATGTTTTACTAATAAAAAGGTAATAACTCCAACTATTAATTTTTCTCAGTGAATTGCAGAAATTTCTAATGATTGCAAGTATTCCATTTGAATGCCAGCGACTGCAGTGAATGGCAACGATTGCCCAGATATCCATTTATTTCCACGATTTCTACTAAAACCCAGCAATTGCAATAGATTTTAACGATTGCCACGATTTGCACTGAATGTCAGCAAACATAGAGTTATCCCAACAATTGCCAAGATATCCAGCGATTGCCAGGATTTCCACTAAATTGCAGTAAATGCTAGCTAACGAATGCATATATTGAATGCCAGCGACTACAGTAAAGGACAATGATTGTCAAGATATCCATTGATTGCCACGATTGCTAATATGATTCAGCAATTGCAATAGCTTGTTCGTGGCTTTTTGTGACCCTCCGTAAAATTATTAATTTTTTGTCTGTGTGCCTTGTGAAATTCGATTGTTTCAGGATCCAAACTTTATTACTCTACGAATTCATAAATACAGATGTGCATCTTTTTGCACACTCCCGATAGAAAACCAGACAATCACATTTAAAACATATCTCACACATTTATTAAAAGCGAGTTTATAATATTTCCTATATTCGTGAGATGAAGAAGGGAAAAGTGATCAAGAGGTAAGAGAAAAAGAGAGACACAGAAAGTTTAAGAACGAAAGACAGAGTAGGAAAGAAACTATCGACCACGGTTTCTCTCCCGTCGCTCGTATCTCGGTCGCTCTTTGGGATAGGTAGGTAGCTGGCAGTCCCGGTAATCGAGAACCGACGTTCGCTGAGATGAATCTGCAGCAGGCAAGAGTCGCAATAAAAATGACGTTCCAAAAGGTAAAAAAAGAGTCGTTAATTTCCTCTCCATTCCACCTTCGCGCAACCCTTCCCTCTTTCTACAAATCTACACCCTTTCACAGACGCTACTTGGAGTCGAACTTCATCCCCTGCGCTTCCATGCCTTGAGCGGGGTGTTTTTTTAACGACTGCAACTGATAGCATCAGTACGATACTTTGAGTTACCCCATTTGGAAATATATGAACAACTCACGCTATCCAACTTCCGGATTACGATAAAAAAGTTTAACTTTCGAAGATCTACAAATGAGGTTCAAAAACTGATAGTCAATCTACAATTCTGAAATTTGTTTTCGCTAAATAAATGAACCCTGACTGAAGATTATTACATTGTACTTTAGAACAAAGTGAATAAGTATGCAAAAATTTTAAAAAGGTGATTTAGAAACAGAAATTGTTCTCTTCAGAGACTTTAATTATTTTCTGTTAAGGCATGACACATTTTTTATTGAAATGAGTTTAAAGACTTTGATCAACAATCACAGTTTAAAAATTTATTGATATTTTATCAGATTAAGGCACTTGTATTATTTGAAGTTCATGAAATATAACAAAAAAATTTGCGACGAAGGGGAGCCTCTTATATGTATATTGTATAAGTTATCGCCTTAATTTTAGTCCCTATATACATAGGAAAACGTAGGGAGAAAGGATGAGACTTCCGTCAATTCTTCTGTCTGCCCTGTTCCCCGTTTCATCCCTTTTCATAATCGCAGTGCAGCTCATTTTTCACTTTCTACACTCTCTCACATTCAGAATTTACAAATCTAAATTCAGTTTAAAACTCTCGATTTAATCATGGAATGTCCATAAAAAACCCGTAGTTTTTGTTAGATGCTCTGAATCACGGATTTCATATCGCTTTTTAAAAATATTAAAATATAAATTTCATTTAATTAAAATATGATTCTTTAAAAGTAGAATTTATAATTATATATTTTTATTTTGGAATTTCTTATACTTTCAGTAACCAATTACATTGAATCGCAGATAACTTATACATCAAATATTTATAAAAAAAATTATATTTATTCGTACATGAATAAACTTTAAAGCCGGTATTTTTTATGTATTGACACAAAAGACACACTCAATTGCATTCAATTCGAATTTCACAATTCAACATTATTCAATAAAATTCGGGTTCCAAATCCAATTGGTTGCCATTCGTTTTTTGTAGGAATGCAATCAAGGTGAGATTTCTTTTCAATTAACGCTTTTTGAGCTCGATTGAAAATAAAGTTAGATATTTTTAAAATATGGAGAATAATGAAAAATCTGTTAAAATATTCTTTTAAAAAATGAGATCTATTTAATTTATTTTCATATTAACTCCTTTTATGTTATATTTGCTGTGTCAAATTTGTAAGCAGAAAGATTTACACGCAATTTACATTGAATAAAGTTTAATTCTAAAATTCTTCCATTCTGGAAAATATAAGCGTGTGTATAGGGTCTTACATGCGCTGAAACCAAACAATTCCTGAAATATCGAGCGTGTCAGGCATAACCACAGACTTCGCAAGCACTTTGATCGTTAGACCATGATAGAATTCACGCAAGAAAACTAATAAAGTCTACAAGTAAGAAGGGTTTTTTTTAGTGGAAATATTCAAATAAGTGATGCTATATTTATCTAAAAAGTTAAGTTCATTAAAAAAAATCAAGTTATGCATAAAAGAATTAAACCGGGCATAATCGTCATAAAAGAATATGGGATTTAAATACGAGATTTAAAATAGTTACTTGTATGGGAGTAAACATTCTTATTACGCACGAATGTGTATCTGAGTTTTTTCCAGTACAAAATTAGTGGATTTATGATTATATTTATAAATAATTTTTTTCGTTAACACTGAATCCGAAGGTATCAATTTGATCTGCGACAAAATTATCCAATAAGACAGGTTCACTAGGGAGGTTCAAATATTATACCTTGTTGAAAGGTTATTATTTATTTTTGACGATTGATTCGTTACAGGTTTTTCATTTTCCGAAAAAAATCAATTCTTTTTTTCTAAATCGGTCAATACCCGTACTCCCGGGCTTTTGAAACCAACCTGGGATTTTAAATGGCAAAAGCTCAGTTTCCAAGAATGGTGAAAAAAACTTTTGATCAACTTTTTAACAATAAAAATTTAGTCACTTCTCAACGAATGTTCAAGAAATAATTTTCACCAAATAACTTTTAATTTTGATCTTCCTTTAAGCTCCTCGTTTTGGATCCGGACAATGTCCCAAAAAAATGCAAAAAAGCAGCAATGTAAAATCCATAGAAAAACAGTTTTTTATGAGATTTTTAAACATAAATTATATTCATTCCATAAGTGATAAGCTCTCAAGTATCTTGAAATTCATCTTTAATTGTTTTAACAACTTTATTCCAGTAAATCATGCAAAATTACACTGAGAGACTTTTTGTTAGAATAAATGATAAAAATGAATGAGAATTTAATATAATATCGTTTCAAAATGGGAAAACCAGGGTTTGCGTATCAAAAATTAATATACAGGGTTTCGGCCGACAAAAATAATACTTTTGTTTGCACAAATGGAAAGGATGTTTCATTAACTCTTATAAAACTTGTGAGAATTTAAAATACACTATATCAAGGATGACAAGCAAAGTTAAAGCGATCATAATACATTTTATTTGAAAGATCGAAAACATCGTTTGAAGTTACCATACAAAGCATATGAGAATCTCAAACAACTATATAAAAAATAACTCACTCCACCATAAGAGATTCAGCCTTGAGAAGGAGGAACTTAATAAACAAATTAAATACTTAATTATATATATACTTAATTTATTCACTACATACATAATCGCACGCTTAATCGCTATGAAAAATCGATACGGCTGCGGCTAGATTCGAACCTAACTTACCTAAAGAACTACAAACGCATTCCCTAACAACTAAACCCCATGGCTAACTTACATTATGAAATATTTGGCAAAACTCTCGGCCAACCGTCGTCTCTTGAAAACTCAGGGCAGCATCGCAAACATCTGGGCCCTATTTCACGAGTGATTTGTTGCTTCAGACTTTTTGTTAATAGATAGATTAAATATTATATCTCGGTCAATGATTAAATTGATTTTTTATAAAACAGATTTTTTTAACGAACTAAAAATATTCTTTTTATGAATAACATTCTCTAATTTGATATCTCAGTAACTCAGTATAATAAAATTAGGTGTATTTAGATGTAATATTTTATAAATTGTACTCATTGAATTAAATCTTATTACCCTAGAGCATACATTTCGTAAGAAAGAATTCCTAATATTTTAAATCCCACAGTATGAATATAGTATCAATTAAAAATAGAAAGAGTTGACTTCTATTTAAAATGTTGTGAAACATAACCTTTTGCCTCGATCGGATAATGACGAAAAAATAGAGGAGCTAAACGAAACTATGTGAAAAATCAAGAATAATTATTTCATAGTTTGCTATGCGTCTCAGGTTTCTGTCAACTTCATATTGACAATATCAATTTTTAAAATAGGTTTTCGAGATTATGATGTCCACTGTTTTTCTTATTCAAATTATTTTTCGAAAACTCAGTAAAAATAATATCATTTTTTATAGTGTTAATTCTTGAAATGGAGATTCATAATATTTCGTATTTATAATACTACTTTTTCGTCTCCGTCTTTTAAATACTCGTATGATAATATTAAACTTCGGTATTGTAATACGAATAAGTGTAATAAAACCTCGGCTTTCCCAATTTTGGAACGATATTATACTAAATAATAAATTATACGGCATTGAGTGATAGTACGAAATTTTCCATAACACTAACCGGTCAAGTGTAGAGCTAGGAATAGTATTACGGAATTTTCCGTGGCGTTCCTCCTAAACGAGCTGGAAAAGGGGTAAGTTTCTCAGAAAATTCCATAACGTATGTATGTATGTATGTATGTATGTATGTATGTATGTATGTATGTATGTATGTATGTATGTATGTATGTATGT
>JAAAKG020008797.1:0-21176 GCA_010014905.2 Druon quercuslanigerum
TTTTATATTCTGGTTTTTTGAACAAAATTAACGAGAATAAAAATGTTCTACAATCTTAAAATTATAAGTGACCAAAGGGCTATCAATTAATTATGCATATTCAGGATTCTCATGACAGCAAAAAATTTTATTTTGTATCAAAGAATAATACAAAATTTTGTAATACATAATTTTTGGCTATTAAAGATCTTAATAATAACAATTATTATAAATAATCAAGAAAGAAAGGTTACGAAGAATAACTAATGTTAATAATGATAGGTATAGATTTTGCAACAGTTTAAGGGAAAAATATGACACTTTTAAGATATCTAAGATATTAAAGATATCTTATCCACAATATAGATAATATACAACTTTCATTGTTTTTAGAAATAGATTCCATTTAAAATTATGCAAATGTGTAAATTTTGTTGAAAAATCATTTATTTCCGTACCACATCTTCCTGCCACCTTCATTTATCTTCCATTTCTCTCCTACATTCTTTCTATTCATTCTTTCATGTTTCCTCTTGCCATTTCATAGACTCTGCACCTTCTGTTCTCTTTCTTTTACCAATACATTCCTTCCCTTGCGTCGTTTCCCAATCTAAATCTTGCTATTCTGCTTCACCTCTCTCTTCCCATTCCTTTTATAAATACTTTGCTAGTCCTTTCTATTTATTATATCATACCATTTATTATATTTTGGTTCCTCAATCATCCCCATTAAAGACCTATCTCCTTTCTTCTTCTCATCTAGTTAATTAATCTTTAATAATTAATCTCTACTACCACCAAACACTTTCCCGCTAACTCCCCTCACTTTCCCTTCCTTAGCTTTTCCTCAAATTTCCATTCCCTCTTTCCTGCTCTAGTACTTAATTTATCCTTTGCGCGTCTTCTCTCACCATATATCCCAGCGTCCTCGAGGCCACCCTTTTTCCGCCTTATATACCTTTTTAAATTTTTTATCTTTTTCTATTCCCCATATGTCTTTCATTAGACCTGCTGTTTCTTTTATTGTTCCTCTTATATAAGCTTTATGATCTCCATTTGTTCGTAAGGTATACCCCAAATATGTAAACTCTTCCTTCTTCTACGTTCATTCCCTTCCATCTCCCAGTCAATTCTTTCTTTCTTCCCCCTACTTTGCTAAACCACATTATCTTCGTCGTTTCTACATTCAAATTCAACTTTTTCCTATCTCGGTATTTCTCTAATCCTGTAATTAAGCCCGCCATTCTTCCTAATACTTTGCCATCAATACTATACGTCGGTGTTTTCCAGTTTTTCGTTCCCTAGTGTGTCCCCTCCTCATCCTTATCTGTTCTTTCTTCTTCTAGTGGGCCTAGAGAACATCCTTGTCATACTCTTCTCACCAACCAAAAACTATCTCCTACTTGCTCTCCTATCTTTGCCTGCTTTTTGTCTCTCTAGAAATTTCCGATACCCTCTTTATCAATCCTACTCTTGTCCTCTTTTTAACTATAGCTTTTTCTATCTCGTCTTGGTGCCATGAGTCAAATGCCGCCTTATAGTTCACGAACAATGCTATCATTGCTTCATCTTGCATTTCAATCTCCTTATTTACAACATCGTTCAGAACATACATATTGTCCCATACATATTACTTTAATCCCTTTTCTAAACCCTGCCTGCTTAAGTGGTTCTATCTTCCTTTCCTCAACTTATTTCTTTAACCTCTTTAATAAAACAGTCACATATGCTTTATACAATGTTGGCATTAGTGTTACTCTTTTATAGTCTTTAACCTACTCCCCTTTGCATATCTTCGGTATGGGTACTACTGCTTCTTCCTTCCTTAATGCTGGCCACCCCTCTCCTATCCATACTCTATTACACGTTATCCCTGCTCGCTCCTTTAGCTCTGTCCCCCTTACATGTTTTCAGACTTTACTTGGAATCTCATCTATAAAATGTGCCTCTCCATCTTTTATGATCCCTTGACTATTTCCTCCCTTGTAAAGTCCTGCTCTTTAGCTGTTTCTCTAGCCTTTTCTTTTATCCCAGACTTCTAAGCCTCTTTTTCAAAACTCTTATTTTCCTCCTCTATTTTTTATCAGACCACTCAGTATACTGCAGCCTTTTCCCCTATATTTTTCTGCACTACTTGTCCCTTTTCTTTATTTTCTTAATTCCCTTCTCACTTTCTTCTTCTTCTGTTTACATTTTTTATTCCATCACTTCTATTTCTTCCTTTACTAACTTCTTTTTTGCTTGTTCACTCTAATATCTTTTTTATTTCTCCCATTATTATTTACATCTCCTCGTTTAAAGTTCCTTCTTCCATTTTAAAATTCCTGAATTTTCTCTCAAACTGTTCTTTACCTTTCATTGAATAATCCTCTCCTCCTGATCTTTTTACTTTTGCTTTCTTTTTAGTCTTATTGTTATTACTTTTTTCTTTCTCTGATGTCACTCTTACCTCGTCGTTCAATAGCACATAATCAATTCCCGTTTCTCTTTTTTCTCCTGAACGTTTATATTCCCCTTCCATCCCTTTCTCTATAATTTCGTTTAGAATGAACTATCCCATCTCCTCTAAGCTCTCTAACAATTTATTTTCCTCGAAATTCATTATCTTGTCTTTGGATTTTATTCCTAGCTCTCCACCTCATCCCCTTCCTCCTCTATCACCTGTTCTCGCATTCTAATTTCCCCCTATTATAAGTCCAATCTCTAGTTTATTTTCCTTAATCAGTTCTCTGGTCTTCTCTAATTCCTCCCATTTATCTGCCTTTTTAATTTTCCTATTTGCATTTTCAACCCTATAATTTGTAACCTCTTGTTAATCTTACCCTTACTATTTCCCTTTTTATCTAGCTGCGACATGATCATTAGATGCCTGCAGTATTCCAGTAGCATATCCTCCAATCTTCCCTTCTTTCATTTCTTATCTCTTTTGTTTCATACTATTTCATATTTTTATGTAACCCGTTCCTTTCTCTTCTAGTTTCTCAACACCCCATTTTTTACTAACTCTTCCCTTTTCCCATCCCAATCCCACGATTCACCTACTTTTTGTATTCTCCCATACTCAACTACATGGAAAACTTAGTTTTAGATAAAGCTTTATACATTTTTAATTTCGTCATTGTTTTGTACTACGAAAAAATATCGGAAATTTTTTTAAAGCACAAATGAAAATGCATCTAAAAAATTCTACCTGGTTTCGCGAGTTTACATTTTCGATGCATTACAAAATTAGAAGGTAAATCACAGTGCCGGTTTGAAAATTTCTTTTATTTTGAAAATCTTATAATCTAAAATGATCAACATTTTCGCAGTCGCCCATAAACAAAATATTAACTTAAATGCATTGCTAGGCAAACGCGCCTTAACATATATCAAAACATTTTCTAAAATTGCAGCTCATTTAATACCACGTAGTCGAATATAATACCATGTAATTAGTAACGTATCTCACGGGTATACCCATAACTTTTCACGACAAAAATGTTTAGGAAATTATGAATACACCAAACTCTTGCTTTCAGTCACCCCGTTCTCGGCCTTCCTAGAACTGCTGGCTCAAGCAGTTTCTTAGGGGAGTAGGGCGAGAGCGGTTGCGACATTATACATATATTCCAATTAGAAACGAGTCAGACGGCCCTCACTGTTTACGTTTCTATCCTCCTGAAATCAGTTCAACGCCATTTGAAGGCAACCCCCGACACTTGACTGAAAGCGAGAGTTTGGTGTATCTCTAAAAATGTATACTAAATAATTATATTTTAATTTTAACGTATTATGTCAAATAGTGCGAAATACTGCAGTTTTGGATGAAAACATCAAGGCTCGTGCTCCTGTACAAATATCTTACCCAGTTCATCTAAGGATGCAAAATTCATTAGTCTCTGAAAGATTAGCCAACGGAGGACTAAGTCTCAGAACGCAGAATAGAAATAGAGAATCACCGATTCAGCCAATTATTTCGCAATCTCCTAAGAGGAAATCCAGAACTGACCCAGTACTGACTCAATATTGGTCCAGTATAGATTTTCAGAAACCCAGTACTGAGAATCTGTATTGGACCAGTAGTTGGCCAGTACTCGATACCAGGACTGGGCCCATACTAGCAACTTGTCAGCGTGCTAAAATGCGGGAGTTCACCTGAAAATGATTAAAAACGATTGACTTGGTTTTATGAAGAATTATTAACCTTATCCATATATCATCATACGACTGCATAGCGCCCGAATATTATTTATAATTTTAGGAATGTAAATCTCTTGCTATACTTTAACGATAAGACAGCAAAGTAATTTCTGAAAAATTACTATTCATTAATTTCGAGTATTGCGTCTATAAATATTAATGATCCTACTGAGAATAAAAACAGATATTATGCTTTTAATGTTTTAAGCTATATAATACAAATAAAATTTCTAAAACTGCAATTAATAATACAAAATAATAAATATTTTACTATTGGAAAAGATTTCGTAACGTGAAGGTAGGATAAGTGAACCAATTATTGTCATCCTCATCTAATTTATTAAATAATACATCTTCAGACATTTTTTGCCACAAATAGATTATTATTATTATTATTATTATCATTATTATTATGCATGATGCATAAGATTATTATTATCTCATGCAATCAAATATTTGCCTATGATAAAATTCATGCCAATAAGTGGGCTAAGGTGTTAAGAATTGGTGTTCCTACCCTATTAGTTTTATGTGAAAACTTACTATTGCAGATTTTGTTAAATCTCCCACGGTTAGAATATGAAGGTTTTTGGGCTCGCTGATTACCTGCCCGTCATAAGACTTTAAAAATTCTAAATGGTGGATCCTATGAATATTTGTATTCTGCGGTGCATAGGACCGCAGATTATAAATATGTTGTCAGTCTTCAATATGAATAACTTGCGAGCCTGGAATTTTTAAGAAGGGTTTGATTTTTCAGCATCCGTGGAAAACGCAGATAGTGACGTCATCCCACGTATGTACTAATTGTTCGTATTTATTTATGACTTTTTCCATTTCAGTATACATTAACCATCATTAACCATATTACCAATCCATAATAAATTGGAAGATATTTTTCGACTACATAATTTTTGCAAATTCATATTTTTCCGTATCTTGCATAGTTTGACGGCAAAATGGAATGTAGGATTTTTCATTATTTTTTGCGATAAAAATTTGAGTATTCGATATTCCATCCAAAATCAAAAAGTTGTTATGATAATATTTTAGGGTTCTTAACAAGCACTGCTTTTGTACTCTTGATTTTCTCTCATATCGTGCGTTGTTTGTCCTAAAGTTCGAATTTACATAGAATAAAAATAGCCGTACACAGAATTTTTAAATCTTAAAAAAAGTGGTCTAAATTTTTTGAAAATGCTCTAATTTCTTGAAATTTTCTCTAAAATGGCTAGATAACGAATTTTACATTAATTTTAGGACACTTCTAGAGTAGACCAAAGGTCAATGTAATAGAATAACTTTTTCAAAAATACATGCATGCATACATACAGACAGACAGACAGGCAGCCATACAAAACGTAAAAACCTGTTGTTCGGGTTCAGAGGGTCTCAAAACGTGGACATTAGACGAAAACGGGGGAGGGGGTGGGGTTAAATTTTATGTAAATCTAATACCTTCTTTGATGAGAATGTATAAACAGGAATGTCCAGAAAAGCGTTTTCTGCATATGAGTATGAATCTAGCAGAAATAAATCGCTTAACAGTCTGTGAATGAATAATGGCTTTTCCCACGAGAAAATATCACGACATTAAATAGTTTTATCTTGTGTCATATTGATTAATAAAAAATGACAAACAAATTTAATATTCTCATTAAAGGTTTTCGCTTATATCACTTTTCATAAAAATAAAGCCAGAGCGTTTATTAATAATAAACAATCTTAATAATGGTAGGTAATGATTTTGCAACAGTTTAATGCAGTGTGTCCCTCCTCCCCTTCAAATTGGTAACGACCTTTCTGTACGTGCTCAAAACAAAAAGACTTATATACATAGTACCTCACCTTACATTTAATTACTCAAATTCTTAAGCGTAATACTAAATGTCTTCGTCTAATGAAGCATCTCCATTATTGTTGATAATAAGCTACTTAATTTCTCTTTCCAAACGTTCATCAGTAACTTTTTATTTTCTTTATACTTCCTTCACGTGCTTAACACAAATTTCTTACAGTCGCATATTCGAACGCGTACTCTATCGCGTTGAATTCGCAATGAGCTTTGTTTAAACCTTGCAACGAGTCCGCCCCAGTTGGAAGTCGTATATTCCTCTGCTTCATCCACTTCATAATATTTTCCTTTCGCCAATTAGAGGTAGGTTCGCATGGTTCAGGATCCAACATCGTATGGTACCTCTTAAGGCATACAGAAGTATTAGTGGCGACTGTACTGGGAAATTTAAGGCAACATCTCTTGCAACCAAATGAATAAATATTTACTTTTATTTATTCGCTACAAACTTTTCAACATTTCTAATAAAATGAAATATTTCCTCAACGAAGAAAGTTAATAATTGAAGGGGCACACTGCATACGGGCTTAAGTGCCAAAACCCAAATTTTACAGGAGCAATAAAAAACTATCTAACTTTTAGGCAAATAATTTCAAACAAAAAAATCTTTTATTTAAAACTCTTTTATTTAAAAACGAAATGCAATTCATAAAAAAATATTAGTCTTTATTTATTGTTTATTTAGTCTTTATTAGTAAAAAAGACATAAGTCTATTTGCTATTCGCAATTGTTCTTTAATTGCTAATGTGCGAGTAATATTTTTACGAGAAGTGGTACCCCTGGCATCCTGAACTAATGGTTGGTGTTTTCCTTCAAACCTGTCACAGGATAATGCAACATAAAGTGATGCTTAGGCTTAAGTGTATCAGAGAAAAGTTCAACGTAAAGACGATGATGTTCTGATACTTTTCTCTGTAGCAAAATCAACACTTCCTCTTGAACGTGCCTGCATAGTAAAATGTCAATGATATCACGAAGAATCAAATAGAAGTACCAGACTGGGTCAGCTTCGTCAAAAAGATCGCCAAATAAAAGAGCAAAGGTACGAACAAATGTTCGCATTTCGCTTGCTGTCATTTTAATAGACTTCCCACGAACCCATTTTTCATTTAGTTGACTAGGTTTGTTAGAAACACTGGAGCCATAATTAAGTGCAATTATTCTGAAAGTAAGGTTATCAGTTGTAAAATATTTCTTTTAAAAAGTACAATGGTGCAATACATGGCCCATATCATAGTCACAAGCTCCTTCAAATATGTCATGCTTTACATAAAAATTTGGATTTTCTGTAGTCTCAAAATATTCAATACCATTGAAAACTGACGGATCATTGACACCAGTGTTTGTAATGTTTCCCTAAGAACAATCAATTTTATTTTGAATTTTTTCTCTAAGGAGGTTAGGATCCTCCTTACATTGAAAATGCATTACACTCATATGAATAAGACAAATGCGGCAACAATAGTTGGCACTGAAGGCTCCAGCAAATCCCAATAAATTGTGTATAGCTAAATTATCAGCAGTTACAAGTCCAATAGTAAAGTAAACTTTTTGAGTCTGTCCATTGGTAGTAACTTCAATTCCATTACTCTGAAAGTATTAGTATAAGTGGACCAAGTTCTTTATCTACTTCATAGTCATCATCATATATACAATCAGGGGAATAACCAACTTGCCCTCGAAATGTTTCTTTTTATCTTGCCAGTGAGATCCATGAATTAAAACCGAAATTATACCATGAGAAGCCGGACTCTGAAGAAAATCAGTTATAATGGACAAGACATTAGCAAATCGAAGAAAGCTTTTAAAACTCTTCTTAGTTTTATATACTGTCCTTTGACAGGACCAGGTTCAAGAATAATTTTTCCTTAGATGCTTTTCGCAAAGAGGCCGCTGTCTATTATGTACTCTTTTGGTTCAATCTAATATCCTTCTTTTTTAAATAATTTAGTCGCAAATGCTCTGTGCTAAGACCTTTCAAAGGAGATTTCAAGATGTTAAGAGTTTCAGAAATTTCTGTTTCAAATTGAGGCTCAAATTTTACAGATTTCAACTTAGATTTGACAATCTGATCAATCAGAGACAAAGTTGATGATAAAAATTCTGATGTGTCATTGACAAATTCTTGAACGAGAGAACGAGGATGACCAGGTTTAGAGTACAACTTAGCTACTGATTGGAAGGCATATATTTCTACGTGCTCACCTAAAGTTCTACTATCAGGCTCATTGGAATTAGCTACTGATTGGGAAGCATATATGTCAAAATGTTCATCGAAATTGCTACTAACAGGCTCCTTTGATTTTAAAACCACGTAATTATCTACATTATTCTCACTCAAAGCAAGCTTATTATTTTGTCATAGCTGTTCAACTAGGCATGGAACTTATCATTAGCGTTAGCACAAAAATGATGGAAAACTTTAAAATGTCTTCTTAGGTGTCCCCAAGAAGAGCATGTTACATAGCAATCAGGCTCAGCACATTTATACACATCTGTGAACTCATCCAATTTGTGAACAAATTTAAAATGCCTCTGCATTTCGTTAATACTACTAACAACTTGTCAACACTTGAAAGACTTCGGCATCTTTAAAGATCTGTGCAAGATCTATTATGTAAGCAAAAAAACCTCTTAAAGCTAATAAACTTTTGACATCAAAATAATCACGAAGAAGTACTACGAAGAATATTGCAGATCATTATTGTAGCTTCTTTAAAAGCTTAGGAAGCTGAGCATCAATTTTCTGGTTGTCAAATCTCGTGTCCAAAGTGTAAAGCATCTTCTGACTTACCACCTAAAGACGATAGCTCTCCGTGAAATATTCAGCAAGGGTTGCATGAATTGCGTTAAAACAAATATCTAAGGCACGAAACGGAGTTGGCACAAAATACTTGGTTCTTCTATCCAATACGACATAAGATGAATCGACCTCGTAAACTGTTGGTCCACATACCACGCAGAATGGTTAGGCAGTTTAATTCCAGTATAAGAACTTTTCATAACGCTTCAGTATAAATGTGTCTAGTTGTCCAGGACTCTAAAATTACAGTAGAATATAATTAATCATCCAATAAATTAATTATTTGGATTTCTTTAAAAAATGTTGATCCGATGTACACGCCTTTGCGAAATCCTTGAAATCCTTGTAAAATATTTAAAATCCTTGAAATATTTTTAAACTCTATGAAACAATTGTGAAATCTTTAGAAAACTTTAAAATGTTTTTGAAATGTTTGAAATCTTCTGAAATATGTATTAATCCTTTGGAAATCTTTGTGAGCACCCTGAAGTAAGAAGTATAATGAAACTTACATCAATTAATGAAATAACTCCTTCCTGAAGTTCTACAATTGGAGGTCTCCACGATTTTATTTTTCCGTCCTTCTTGATACGGGTCACAGTTACCACCGTATCTAAATGATGAAGTACCAGAAGAGTAATCAATACTTGAGTATCTGTAAAATGATATATTTATAATCTTATTAAAGTTATTACCAGCTGGAAATAATAATAAATTGCCTTAATTTATTAAATTAATGACACTTCACAATCAAACATCCAAAATTTTTCAGTTATAGTCAGTAGGGAATGCAAACCTTTGTCCAGATTATCGTCCTCCAATAAAGTTAAACTATCCTCTATATCGGCAGTTTTTATTTCTTCACCCTGTACAACGGCAACAATTTTGTCAGCAAAATCTTCCCAGTTACTGTAAATCTTCAGTTTGTGATCTGGATACAGTGTATCAAAATCAGCTTCAAACTGGAGAACAAAAAATTCAAAATGTATTTCAGTTACCTAAGGCCAATGAAATATTCAAAAGCTGAAAATATTTCATTAAGAGACAATTGTCTTTACCAGAGTGAAACCTAATCTCTGTCGTAGGACTGGATAACCTGATATATACGATGACACATTGCTCCTGATGTCCTCAAAATGTTCATCTTGATTTTCAGAGTTGCTCGAACTTGTATCATTTAAATTCTGCACATAAAAGTGTCTTTCTAATCATTCCCAATAGTGTCCCATTGTTCTACGTTATCTTTTAGGAAATTCAATTTCTCTTGTATACCTTCTAATCCTGTAGAATTAAATATAGAAAAATAAACAGATATTTGCAACTTCAATCTTAAAATAAACTAGGAGTAAGGAAAGTTCTTACCTTCATCTGGAGCCTTGTTTTCTAAATCCGAATCAGCTCCTTCCTTCAAATCGGACATGATACCGAAAGATTTAAACTCTTTTCGCAGAGAATAATATTTTGATCTTAGTTTTTCTTTGGCCAGGTATTTGCGATTTCCTTCCATCCGGTAGGGAATATAATAAATCTCCTGAATAAAATGAACTCGATATAAAGTTTCTTTATCACAAAAAAAATAATAAGTAACACATTTATTACTACGAAAAATTTTCAGTTTTTGGTTCCCTCAGGCCAATTATTTTTCTAGCAGTTGGTGGAGTCCACGTCAAGCGGATCGAGAATTTTCGTCTTGGAAAGGGATTTGGCTGTAACTCGGCGTATACAGTTATATATTAGTGTAGAAAAATGACCCTAAATATTTTTTGAAAATACAAAAAAATGGCGGAGATATCCAGGTCTGAAATTGTTTGCAATGACATCTAAATTCAAGAAAAAAAGTGATCGTAGTGAAAATTTTTTTTTTTACATTTTTTTGATAACTCAAAAAACCAAAATCGCGTTTTTGAAAATACGTGTTCTTTAATTTTTTTTATTTTTTTGTCAAAAGAAGCCATATATGTACTTTATAAGTCCTGCAAGTTTTATCTTAGGACCGTCAGTGGTTTATGAGAAAAAAAATAAATCATCTTACGGCCCTACACGACGAAGCGACAAGTATTATGCCGCGCCGCGCTACGTCCATTGGGATTCGCTTTTGTTTCCAGATTCGCGGCAAGCATGCTTATTTACATTGAAGCTAAACCTGTCTTAACCACAAATCTGCATTGTAAACACAAAAGAGTTTGACTCTCACATTTCATATTTACCTTTAGGGATACCATCACATTAGCGAACACTGTTTCCTTTTGTTATCTCTACGCATTATTTCGTATAATTGATATTAAGAATACAGCTCATTTTATTAATTGCATTTTTAGTTTCTTCGCATTTCAATACATCGTTGCGAAAATCTATTTAATAAAAGATGTTATAATCCTTTCGACGTAATATTACAAAAAATGTAAGCCATGTTCCCGAAAGTATTCGCAAAAATTTTCCACTCATTTCACAAAACCATTTTATTTGTGATAATTGTCGTAAGAAATTTTCACAAGGACAAACTTCTTTTTCTGATACATCTAGGGATCATGATTTGCAGGTTAACGAGATTCAAGAAGATGCATTTTTAGGGCAAATTGATATGGATGTCGATAGTAATATTTCATCTGAAAGCGACACTGAAATTTTAGAAGTAGAGAAAGAGAAGCTCACAAAAAAAAGTTCACAAAAAGCTCTTTACTCTTTAAATATTTGTTTACGAATTCTTGGAGAAAAAGAAATAAAGTTTATTGAGCTAAAACTAAGCAACAAAAGCAAGATGCGTCCAGAAGAGTGTGTGAAACGATATGCTGCAAGCTTTTTGATGAAAATCCTGTTTACAAAGATGACGAAATTGTAGTTCATTTGAAGGAAAATTTTAAAAGGCTAAAATAAGCACAAAAAAAAAAACAAATTACAATTTTAACCATTTTGCCCGACAGTTAAGCAATCAGGAAGATTGAATACGTTTTTAACTCTTCTTATCGCATGGCTCGTAAAGCTCAGGAATTAATTACTTTAAAAAGAATTTCTATCTTCTCCTGACCCAAAACTTGGAAAAACTTTATCAGAAGAAGCGGTGTTGTGCGTTAAAAACTTTTACAACAATGATGATAATATTCGTATAATGCCAGGGAAAAATGATTGCGTATCCATAAAAGTAAATGGAGAAAAAACAGACGTCCAAAACCGTTTAGTTTTATGTAAGTTGAGAGAGTTATATACACTTTTTAAGACCGATCATCATGAGGGAAAAATTGGATTCTCAAAGTTTGCAGAATTAAGAGCAAAAGAGTGCGTTTTGGCAGGAACAAGTGGTACACACAACGTGTGCGTTTGCATTCCCCATCAGAATGCTAAACTAATGTTTATTGGTGGGAATATAAAAAGAATTAGCTAAGTCGAGTTCTCTACCATTTCCAACCGTCAAATATTGGCTAGCCCAGTCGATTTGTAATCCTGGACAAATAGCGTGTTATTTCAATGAATGTCCAAACTGTCTTGGCGACGAAAACCTTCAACTGCTTATAGAAAATGCTTACATACAAAATTACGTTGAAGATATAAAAATTAAACAATGGTTAAACGTAGATAAATCAGATTTAGAAACTGTTGTGGCACCAGTAGAAGAATTTACTAATAGTTTAAGTGAAGATATGAAACTACTTCTTCGACATGATTTTCTTGCCAAACAACAAAGTGTGTATATTAACAGCGTGAAATTTGATCTAAGAGTGGGTCAAATTTTGGTTCAACTAGATTTTGCTGAAAACCACATAATAGATTTACAAGATTGTTCTCAAGGTAAATGCAAGATAAAAGCATTGGTCAAAAACACAAGTCACCATGCATCCTTTTGTGACATACTACCGAACAACACCCGAAGGTGAATTAAGACACATCAGTTACGCTATAACATCAGATATAAAAGATCATAATACGATTGCTGTGCATCTCTATCAGAAAAATCTAATGTTCTATTTACGAGAGAAAGCGGAAATTACTGTGGACTTTGTAATATACAATTCGGATGGTTCAGCAGCACAGTACAAAAATCGTAAGAACTTTGCCAACTTATCCCTCCACGAACAAGATTTTGGATGTGAAGCAGAATGGAACTTTCATGCAACTGCACATGGCAAAGGGCCTTGTGATGGTATTGGTGGCATTATTAAAAGAGCTGCTGCTAAAACAAACATTATATTTACATATATTTACCCAAGATTATTTTACCAACTAAGTTATTGGGAGCATTTAAAAATCGATAAAATGCGTTGTCATTATAAAAAACACAATTTGAAAGCATGTGAATTTGACTTGAATTTTCACTGCTGACAAACATTTCAGATTCCATGTTTATGTCATGTACTGCTTGCACCAAGCTATGATTAGGGGTCGAAGATGCTATGAATAAAATGGAATTCTGTCTAATATTATTTTCAGTATCGACATCCATAGCATCAATCGTGAGTTTTGACCATTAACGCTATCATGTTCAGAGACCATTGATCCTTTTTCAAAATAGAATTTGGATATGAAATCGAGGAAAGTTTCTTCTGGCTCATTTTTTATAATTAAACATATTTCAAGGCTTTGTAACACAAAAAATGATCATTACTCACACTGGTGGCTAAGGAAAAGAAATATAAATGCAAAAGACAATAAAATAAAAAAACAATTTTTGGACTCTAATAATACATATACTGTTGTGTCCACTTTATGGTATGGTTCACATGTATGTGTTCGTATATAATTAACGATATTTCTTAGTTAGTTATAATTAAAATCTATCTTTAAAATATTGGAATTATTTACTGTACGTCTCTATTTTATTACGTATACTAAAGTCGTCAAATGAAGACACGAATGAGCCTAAAACTATACAGAACATAGCTGACATTTTTGAGGTTATGTTTTTCGTACATTTCTATTATTAAATTATGATACTCTTATTCATTTTTTTAAGCGAAGTCAAATTAATTAGTGTATGCTTTTGCAATCAGAGTACTTAAAATAAAATTCATTGTTAGCAAGAGAAGAAAAATGCAATCCATCGAACTAAACATAACCGTTTTAGAATATATGAAGTCAGTCTCTTAATAAAACATGCACTTATAAATTATAAAATTATAATATCGTATACATTATATCGAAACAAACATATTTATATTATACATTTTGTAGGTTATGTCCATTACTTACCCCTCAAGATTTCGTGAAGGTTACAGAAATATCCATATTTTGTGAATAATTGCTTCATCTTAAAATAAAAGATGTAAGAGGTGCGCCCTTCGAACCGAGCGATGCGAAAGCGCGACTACTATACCACGTTAGAGGTATGTTGCTGTGCCAAAAATCTTGTGCAATATACGCACCACACAGGGAACGTAACGCTCCCTGACTGATAGAGCAGTCGTCATAGACAGAGGGCGTATTGTAGCCCTGCAGTTTAACGCAGTAGTGGGACCTGTGAGTGCCGCTGTTGTACAAAATTTCTTTTCGTGTATGTGAGGAAAAATAAGATAATACATGTATTAAAATAAATAGACTGTCGAGAATATTCAAGATACTTATTTATTACGATTTTTTGCAGATGTAATTTTATCTTCTAAAAATCATTATTTTTAGGTTATTATAAATAGTAACCTAATAATACGTACGGGAAAATTTAATACCAGCAAAACTTTCTCCCACGAAAATGCATTGTGGCTTTGGGGCTGGTGAAATACATATTATACAAACAAAATTATTTAGCAGAAAGATTAGGTGAAATTAGTCGCATAAGGAAAATTTTTACAGCAAAAGGATTCCTGTTGAGACAAAGGAAAGTCCTCTAAACCTTAAATTTGCGAGAAAATTCCATTTTCGACAAGAAATATCCTTTTGTTACAAGAAATATCCTTTTGTTGCAAGAGGACATTTCTCTGAGTGTCTAAGTTTAATCCATTTAGAACTATAAATTCTTTACCTCCTGTCTCTCATGTTCAAATTTTATATTAGTGAAAAATGACCGTTCGACGGCTAGCGTTGATTTGCGGAGAAGGTAGTAGCATGGAGGGGGAAGGCGCCACCCGCTGTGTTCACCTTCCCTTTCCACAACTCGACATCAGTTGAGATTTAAAGTATCTACAGTTCTAACCATCAACTTGACTACGACTTTATATGAATTCGTATACTTGCTATGGCCGGATAGGTCTCGCTGTCACCAGCAAGAGGACCTAGTGCTAAAAACCAACTCTCTAAAGAAGAAGAAGAACCCCTTATTTGAGACTCCTTATTTGAGGCTTCTGAGAATTGACTCCACGCCGCGAGGTTGTAAAGAGGAGCTGCAATAAGGGTTCGACTGTCTTTTGTTGAAAATTTGTTTTTATTTTATTTTTTTTGCTGAAAATTAAATTTTTTGTCTTAAAACTCAACTTATCCGTTTCTGGTTAAAATTTTATTCTTTATAATTTCAAAACTTAACTACTTGTTAAACAATTAATTTCTTTTGTTGAAAACTCGTCTTTTTGGGTAGAAATTTAAGTATTTTGTTGAAAATGCAACTATGTGGTTGAATCGTAATTTTTGTCGGGAAATTTAACTGCTTTAATGAAAATTTGTTACTTTGAATTAAAAAATTCATATTTAATGCTAGAAAAGTTATCTTTCCTTATTGAAGGTAAACTGCTTTGTTGAAAATTTAGTTTCTTCTAAAAACTTCGTCTTTTCAGATTCACTGCGAAATTTAACACACATGTGTATATTGAATTTAATATACAGAGTTTCAAATAAATTTATTAGTATTATGTTCAAAGTGGAAAAAACATTTAGAGCCATCTATTTCTCAACATCGCGAAAATATTCTTTCAAAAACCGTGTATTATTAGAGAAACATAAAATATAAATGATAGTGGTAAATCGGCTTCCTTTTGGATTTTATCACTTGACTAAAAGGATAGAATTATATAATTACGTAATGTCGATTTTTTACAGCGATTTAAATAAAGTGGGCCCTCCAGAACCCCTCCACCCCTAATGGGTTAAATGAAAACATTTTTATTTAATTCAAAAGAATATTTATAAAATTGAAAATGTTTTTATTTGACAAAAAGCAATTATGCATTTATACCACTGAAGCATTTATATAGATAAATAAGACATTGTGTTTCATAATTTAAGGACAACACTGCATACGGGCGTAAGTGCAAGATCTTCGAAAATCGTTTTATTAGCTTAAACTACTTGTTTCCTCCTAACTAGTGTTCCCGTGGAAGATTTTGGCCCAGTTCAACCCGAAAGTAGGTCTAGGAAAAAATGACCTAAGTGCTATGCTTCATAATGTGGTGTCACCGTGACGCAATTGATTTTCAGAGAATTCGTCGATTTTTGGGTTTTTGAACTTTGTTCGTCAAAAATAATGAATTCTTGGAAAGAAATAGTTGCTGCAAAAGTTACTTTTTACGTGTCGAAATTGAAGCTACCTAGTGCGCGCCGATCTTTAATCAGCGCTTTCTCGCACATATTTATCTTTTTTAAAATGCTCTTTTTGAAATTCAATAGAGTTGGCCAATAGCTAAAAAGTACTTTTTTTAATTTCTCTTAAATTCAAAAAATAAACAGTTACGCAACTTTTTATGTGTCAAAATTGAAGCTTTCTGATGCGCGCCGATCTTCGCCTAGGTCTTTCTCGCACATGGTTATCTTTTAAAAAGCGCTATTTTTGAGATTTAGTAGAGCTAACCTACAGCTCGAAAGTACTTTCATGCTTTTTTAAATTTAAAAATAAAAAATTTGCGCAACTTTTCATATATAAAAATCAGAGCTTATGGAAACACACTGTACCTTTAACATAGGTATAGCTGTTGTAGCTAGAAATATATTGCTGGGGAGGCATAGCTGAATTTGCAATAAAGTTTAGGTAGAACTGCAAATTAGATAGCTAAGGTACATAAACTGTCTATCCGGCAGACAGAAAATTTGGGAGATAAATCTATTACCATTTGCTAACCATTCCAGCTGTCATGATCAAACAGCATATCTCCTATAATTGGATTGCTCGTACAGCTAATTCGTTTAGACGCTCCACCTAGAAAGCTTAGATTCTGTGGCTATACGAGTATTGCAATATTAGGAACTTATATATGTTCGCCTAAACATAAACTCAAAGTAATTTTTTATTAATTTATACATGCAAATATTTATTATCTATTAAAAATCTAGAGTCGAAGCATCAGTTTTATGCGTATAAATTGAAATACATCTTCAAAGCTACCGCCTTGCGTTAGCTGTCGCAACACTAACGCCCGGTCTATATACACTTCAGATTCCGTAAATGCAATAGAAAGCTCATGCCTCGTGCCTCGTTTAATTCGTTTTAATAAACGCGTTTGTACTAAAAATCTCGTTTTTAGTGAAATTTTTACATAAAATATGTGAGAGTTACGAAATGAACGATACAAAAAGTGATGAATTCAATGATAAAATGACAATGATGGAACCGATTACAGACATGAAGAAGATATTGATGAGCTGGAACCTTGAGAATTATATTGAAGCTTTTAAGGGTAAGTGAGGATTCTTTTATCGTTAATTTATCTTTTAAAATAAGAGTATTTTCGACTGCAGAAAAGTAATCGTCTTGTGTTTTCTCACCCTTCGGGTGTAAAAATCGTTTTTTGAGGTTAGGTTATCAAAAAGCATGGGAACTAGGGTTAGTGTAATTGTAGACAAATCGAAAATGTTGATTGTTTTTGTTTATTGTATCAATCTATCTATATTCATTATGAATTAATAGCTATTCATTTTGAATTCATAATAGCGACTTTTTATTCATGTCGAAGCGACTTACACACTGTCCCATTTACTTATATACTAGATCAGATTTATGTATAATTAGACAAGTCTGATAAGGCAGAACGCTGATTTATTATAATAAATGAATATAATTAAAATCTCCAATGCGCTGCTCTAAAATACTCGCTGCAAAGATTCTTAGAAAGAAAATAATAAAAATCACCTTTTATTTGTATAGCGTCCTGAACGAGGGTGTCTGCCGGCGGACCGGGAAATCAGAAAAAAGCCTGGAATTTTATTTCACTTGAAAAAACCCGCCAGTTTTATTTAGGATCAAGAATTTTATTCTTCTATCGCAAAATCTATTTTTTTCTACTTATCTTCTTTTCATTGTTTATTCGAGGATCAGACAGAGAAGAATCAGATAGATTCACGTATCGTACATTGGTCGTTGCCAAAAGAGATGAGATTTTTTTCAATAATGCTAGAATAAGGTACTTAAATCCATGTAGTTTTTGCCAAAGTTGTAAGATTCTAGTTGTTTTTGTTAGAAGTAAGAGATTAAAATGTAACACAAATTCTAGCACTTGGTAACACTGTAAGTCTTTTGTAGGTTATGTGTTTGGTTATGTACATTCAGATTTCAACTCCAGTCGTCTCATTCTGACTGTCAATGCTGATCGCAATTTAAGTGAAAATTGATCAGATAAAGGACAATTTATTAAAAGTTATGAATAATCATATTTTTTTATTTAATTAAATTAAATTACATTGTTATTTTTTCAAAGGAAAAGTACTAGTATTTAATTACATTTTTTAAATAAGTGATAATAATTTAATTTTAATTTATTATATTTTTTTTTATTATTTATTATATTTGTTCAGTAAAAAATTTAACTACTTCGTCTAAAAGTTTACTTTGTTTCAACAATTATTTCTCTAACTGTAAATTAAACTTCTATTTTTGTTAAAAATTTATCTGTTTGGTTAAAAATCGATCGTTTTTGGTAGAACATTCACCTTTTTAGTTGACAATTCAATTATAAGGTTGAAGATTACATACAATTCTTTAAATATTTGTTTAAAAATTCATGTATTTTATTAAAAGAATTTGTTTGTTGGTAGAAAATGAATTTTTTTGGTTGAAATTTAATTTCTTTGGTTGAAATAAAGTGGTTCCATTAAAAATTAAGTTTTTTAACTAAAAATTTAACTAATCCATTTTTTACCAAAAATGTTTTTGATAGACATTTAATCTTTTTGGTTGAAAATTTATCTGTTTGGCTGAGAATTTATCTATTTTTTTTTAAAGTTATTATATTTGGTAAAAACTTATTCCTGACACTTAAAATTGAGTTAATTCGTTTTTTGTTGAAAATTTATCTTCTTTAGTTAAAAGTTCATCTATTTTGTTAAAAATTTGTCTTTTTGGTAGAAAATTAACCTTTTTCATTGAAAAATTTTTATATTTGATTGAAAATTCATGTACTTTGTTCAAAATTTTTCTTTTTTGGTATATGATTAATCTTTTTGGATGAAATTTCAAATTTATCTGTTTGGCGTAAAATTTAACTATTTTGTTATAAATTTATTTTATTTCTTTAAAACCTTAATCCTGTAATGTTTATTATGTTATATTTTATTTGAGGTTAAAATTAAAATTTACATTACTTTTGCCATATTTTTATCCTGCGTCATTTTATACATAATTCCGAGAGCTTTTAGCTTTCAACCTATTTAAAAAAAAGTTGACTCTCATATAATGAACAATTAAGCAATCTTTGATCACTGCATGGCGTTACGCTTGTGATCGCAGTAATGTAGTTTCGAATAATATTTATCACATCAGTCTGTGATTATGGATAAAATTAGCACGTGTAAATAAATAATTGTTTTCTTTCAGAAATAAATTTTGTGTATGTATATTGTTAATGTTACTATTGTATACGTTAGTTTAGGACAAATTACAAAAGGACAGCTTACAATTGGTCGGTGAAAGAACTGGTCGAAAACCCCGGGAATATTAAATTGCCTGATCACTAGACACGCATCTGAAACCAACTTATCCATAAAAACTTTTTAAATAATATTTCAGCTGAAGATATTGTTTTGGATTCGCTTAATCAGTTAGTGCTACCAGAATGGTCAACTGTTTTGGAGAGTTTGATACCAGTGGCTGGCCGTAGAATGCGGTTTATGAAAAAATCTAAGGAGCTTCTTGAAATTACAGTGGCAAGTATCTATACAGTACTTCGTAAAGTCGAATCACTTAAATTATACTAATAATCAGTGACTCTTGACTTCTTTATCATGATTTTAATTTGCGACAACTGATTGAGAATCACTGGAAATGCATTGAAATTTCAGTGTAGCTTTGTATCAGCAAATAAATTTTATTAAAATATTTCTTTCAAAAATGTCATAGGATCAATTCAATGAAAGTAATACTCTTGCTGCAGTATCAGATGAGTCAAGTTCAATTCTGAATAATATTAATTACGAAAATCTCGATTACACTGACCAATGTTTAAACACTTCTCATTCTGCAGTAAGTTTACTCGATTTTTTTTCTTTCTTCTCATACAAATTTGAAAATTCTAACAAGAATTTATTATTTTGCAGAGGTATCGTGTTTAATCGAATAAGAAGAGAAAAAGTTCTAATCATTTTGAATCATTATCATAATATTTCTCTCCATATGCAGGATCAAGAGTTGCCTAGCCTTCTCAGTAAAACAGGCACTGGACGATGTCTTTTGGCTCGGACGAGCAAAGCAACGTAACTAATAAAAGAAAAAGATCAAAATAAACTAGCCGAATGTATGATAAAAGATAAACTTGGAAAGACAACTAAGTAAGCTAGAAACTGGTGGAGCCCACGTCAAGCGGATCAAGAATTTTCGTCTAGGAAAGGGATTTGGCTGTAACTCGGCGTATACAGTTCTATATTAGTGTAGAAATTTAATTTTACAAGGTTTAAAATTGTTTGCAATGACATCTAAATTCAAGAAAAAAAATGATAGTAGTAACATTTTTTTTTTACATTTTTTTGAAATTTCAAAAAACTCAAATCGCGTTTTTGAAAATAAATGTTCTTTAATTTTTTTATTTTTTGTCAGAATAAGCCATACATGTACTTTACAAGTCCTGCAAGTTTTATCTTAGGACCGCAAGTGGTTTATGAGAAAAAAAATAAATCATCTTACGGTCCTACCCGACAAAGCGACGCGACGCAGCTAGTACATGGTGTAGCGCATTATGTAACTATTCAGACACCCTAAATAATGCTTTCAATGTGAGACATCGATTTATGAAATAAGAAGTAAAGGTAAATATCTTTTTAGCAACAATTTTCATTGCTAAAGTATTATTTGAAAAAATTGAACGAGTAAGAGCGACATGGCACATAAACGATTTATCTGAGTATGTCAAAATTCTTTGCTTCTCGAATTAAATAATGTATTATTTGGTACGACGAACCTTGCACGTTTTATGCATTTTGCTCCGGATTTTAATTACGGATACTATATTAAACTCCTCAGAATTAGAAAAAAGTTTCGTCTTTACTTCCGTCTTAGAAATGGGAATTACAGCATGTATTTG
>JAAAKG020008808.1:0-21176 GCA_010014905.2 Druon quercuslanigerum
AAAAACTATATTATAATGCTTATAATAATAAAAAACGCTATAAATTTGAAAACACCTGTCACAAAATTTTTTTAAACAAATACTTGTTAAACAATTGCGATCTTTGCTTTCTTTTCAATAATATATTTACAAATCTATAAAGAAGCTGAAAACGATATATTAATTATATAATGCTATAATTAATGTACATGTATATGAAATGTGAACAGATTTTTCTCGCATATACGTACGGATACAAACCATATCCCAAATACCTTTTCCAGGTTCATACGTTTAGATTTGGCCATTATTTGTATATATTGCTTTCGTTACTGAGAGAAGTTCTATCGATTTTATTTAAAGAAACGCATGATACAATTTTATTCTCCAGATAACACTCAAGTGATGAAATTATTGCCATACCCATCAATTTCCCTAGCTCTATATTGTAAAGACTATATTGTTGTTGTGAATTACATATACGACTCACTGCTGGAATATTAAATATTTGCTTTATTGTGGGCTGTTTAAGGATTTTTCTGGAAATAGAATTTTGAACAAAAATTGTTGTATTTACTTTTAAAAGATATTAAAAATCTTGTTATTGTGTTTTAAAAAGATTTCCTAATATACCCAATATAAGTAATAATCTACTCATTTATTAAATGTAGAGAACTTTTAAAAATTGTTTATAATCGGAAAATGTTTTTAAGATCAGTTGTAAATCTTTTCGACATCTACTAAAAATCATAATCATATCTCATAGATCTCTTTAGAAAATTGGTATAACTTTTAAAATGATGCGAATTTTAGAATTTCAAAATAATCGAAAGATTGCATTGGGATCATTTCTAAATATATTTACATAAACTAGAAGTGTCCATTACAAATTCCTTATTTGTTCGGAAAATCATTTTTTCTATTTTTTGAAAGGTTTGAGAATCATATAACTTGTTCACTTGTCATCGAATTGAAAAATATCAAGGGAATTTACCATTTTTTTGTAAACTAGCAAAAACTTCGACAAAAATTTCCTATAAGAAGTAGAAAATTCGATTGTAAGAAAATAAGAGTGCTCTTGACCACAAAAGTTATTTAGCAAGCATCTAACTTACAAGTCATCTTCATTATCAAAACACAGGATAAAAAAATTCGGAAAAAATTTCAAGGTGGTGGGAAAAAATTCGAGTTTTTTGAAAAACAAAGCAAAACATTTAAATACGCAAAATTAAAATTTTTTTTTTGCAAATCGGAAAAATACGTATTGCCTTATTTCCTCTAAAAACTACATACAGTGAAACCCTATAATAGCCCTTCCGAGAATTCACGCCGCGCCGCAGGTAGACGTAACAGGAGCTGCGCGGTGTGCGCGGGGTCTATAGTTGTCACTCAGGCGTGAACAAACAGAAGCGGAGCGGGCTATAATGAGTTAGTTCCCATCCCATCGACAGACCCCAAAATCGACGCTATAGAAGTGTTTCACTGTATTTCGTCCCCGAGAGATTCTGCGATTTCAAGTATAGAACCCCGCCTACTTTAAAATGGATTCAGTCGTTTCATACTTGGTTGAAAAAACATTTTTGTGATTGAGAATTAAACTATTCCATTTTATATTAAAAATTTCACTATTTGGTAAAGTTTTATCTTTTTTAGTTACAATTTAAACTTTCTGATAGAAGATTCTTGGTTCAAAATTTATCCTCTTTTGTTGACAATACAATTGTTTGGTTAAAATATCAACTGTTGAGAGAGATCAACCTGAAAGGCCATCGTTTTGGTTGGCCCTGAGTCATATTTTTTTCAAGTCAAATTTGAATTTTATAATAACATATTCCATTAGGAAATTTCATTGTGTATATTTTTAGTCTTATAAATATATGTGATAACTTTATTAGTTGTCGAAATAATCAAGAAAATGTTACTTTTGTCTGCAATCGCAAAAAACTAATTTGTTTTGTTGAACTCGACATAAGTTCTACAATAATAGGGATTTTGTTCTATGATGGTGCTTATTTTCTGAAATTATTGTTACAAAATTCCTATTATTGTCGAACTTATGGCAATTTCAACACAACAAATTCGTATTTTGCGATTGAAAAAAAAAACATTTTCTTGATTATTTCGAAAACTAATAGAATCATCACATATATTTAAAGGACTAAAAATATGCGCAATATAAATTCCTTTTAGAATATGTTATCAAAAAATAAAAACTTGACCAGAAAAAAATTTGACCTAGGGGCCAACTAAAACGACGACGTTTCGGGCGTATCCCCTTTTAATCGCCAGCGGTTAAATTATTAGTTAGAAATATGCATTTTCTAATCATTTAAAATCAAATTATTCATTTCAGGGAAATCTGCAATTTTAAATACCGATTATCTACTGTAGGTTCATTATCAACTTTAGGGTGGTCTCACTACATGTTTCGTGAAACATTCATCTTTTTTGGTTGAAAAGTCGACTATTTTACTTAAAATTGATCTACTTTGTAAAAAAGTAATTTTTTTATTAACAATTGACAATTATTGTTGAAAATTAAATTAATTGGTTGAAAAATCAAACTTTTTGGTTCAAAAATCAACTTTCTTCTGGCTAGTTTGTCTTTTGGCTTTAAAATTTTTTTAAAAAATCATATATTTTGTTCAAAATTCGTCTTTTTGGCTGAACACTAATCTTCTTGGTCGAAAATTCATCTTTTTGGTTTTCAATTTAACAAGTTTGTAGAAAATTCTTTTTTGTTATTCGAAGTTATTTTTTATTATAGCTTTTATCTGAAAATGTAACTATTCCATTTTTGGTTGAAATTGTTTCCTGTTTGCATAAGACTATTTTGTGGAAGCATCGTCTATTTACTGGAAAGTTCATTTTTTTGGTTGCTAATGTAACTGTTTGGTTGGTAATTACATTTCTTTAATTCGTCTTTTGATTTATCTGCTTTTTAATTTCGTTTTTTTATAATAAATTCATATTTTTGTTTAAAAACTTTTCTTAGTTGAAAATTGAACTTTTTGGTTAGGATTTCTTGAGTTTGGTTAAAAATCCGTATTTCTGGATAATAAACTAATCTTTTTGGTTTAAATTCTTGAGTTTTGTAAAAAATTTGTCTTTTTTGGCAATGAAATAATAATTTTGCTGAAAAATTGATCTTTCTTAGTTGAAAATTCAACTGTTGGGTAGATAATTCTTGAATTTTATGGCAAACCCGTTTATTTTTGGTAGTAAATTAATCTTTTATTTTAAAATTGCATGTTCTTCAGTTAAAAATTCAATTTGTTGGCTACAAATTCTTGAATTTTGTTAAAAATTATTTTTTCGGTAAAAAAATAATCTTTTTGTTCAAAAATTTAATAACCAGGTTTTGAAGATGTACTGCTTTTTTAAAAATTAAAAAATATATTTTCTTTTTTTCTTAAAAATACAACTTATTGATTGAGAATTCTTGAATGTTATTGAAAATTCGTGTTTTTGGTAGTGAATGTATCTTTTTGTTAAAAAATTCATCTTTTTTAGTTGAAAATACAACTCATTGGTTAAGAATTCTTGAATTTTGATAAAAATTCATTTTTGTGGTAGAAAATTAGCTTTTTGCTTAAAAATTCATCGTTTTTGGTTAAAAATTTAACAAATATGTTTTAAAGCTGACCGACTTTCTTAAAAAGGAATTTTTTGGATTACGATTCTAAATTTTAGTTCAAAATTTATCTCTGTGGTTGGAAATTGAACTGTTTTGTTCAAAATTCCTTTTTTTTTTGTTGGAAAATTACTTTAAAATTGAAAATTTACCTATTCCATTTTTGGTCCAAAATGGTTCTTTTTTAAGTGGCTTTTTTATCCAAATTTAGTATTTTGGATTTGATCATTCAACTGTTCTGTATATAAAATTCGTAATTTTGTCTTGCAAGTTCAGTAACTTGATAAGAAAAAAAACTATTTTATACAGCATTAGTTTATTTTATAATTTAAAAATCTTTTTTTTAATTAAGTTTATTTATTCTATTTTTACGATCAATAAAGGAAATACGAAAAGAAAACAATAGTTAATTTTTTTAAGAAATCTATGTACATAAATGCTTTTCACATCAGTGTTATTCCTTTCAACGCCATAATGTATATAATATTATCGAAAATAATTCTATACAGTGAAATCGCACTATAGAGAGATACAATGATGAGATTAAATTTTTCCTTAATTTACAGATTCGAAGTACTGCTTACTCCCTTTAGGAGTGGGTTGTATAGTTTTTGAATCTGGTTGCCAGTTTGCAGGGCAAACTTCTCCATTCTTCTCAAAGAACTGGAAAGCTTTAATCAGTCTCAACGTTTCATTAACGCTTCTGCCAACAGGCAGATCATTAACACTTAGCTGTCGTAAAATTCCCTCCTTATCGATTATGAAGAGCCCTCGGAGAGCAACTCCAGCATCTTCGATAAGAACGTTGTAAGCTGTCGATATTTTTTTATTGAAGTCGCTCAAGAGTGGATATCCTAAATCTCCTCCAAGTCCGCCCTGCTTTTTCGGAGTGTTGATCCATGCCAAGTGACTAAAGTGCGAATCGGTTGAAACTCCAATGACCTGAGTGTTCAGAGATTTGAAATCGTCTACCTTTTCCGCGAAGGCTATAAGTTCCGTTGGGCAGACAAAAGTACTAAAAAGGCACAAAAACTATAGATTAGATTATCATTATTTACCGAAAATTGAAAAATTTATTTAAATATTCAAAAACTCACAAATCTAGAGGGTAGAAGAAGAGGACTACATATTTTCCTTTGTAATCACTAAGCTTTATAGTTTTGAAGTCACCGTTAACAACAGCCGTTCCTGAAAAATCAGGTGCTGGTTTTTGAATTTGCGGAAAACATGAAAAGAGTTGAGACGTGACTCCAAAGTGACGCACAGTTTCCAGGCGTGTTGGGCTATTCAATTGTATGGCACCTGAGGTCAGTGCGTTGACCTGTGAAGAGAATACATACAAATGAATGCATTTATTTTTGTTTAATTAAGGAACAATCATTTATTTATTCAACTTTGCAGAGTTTTGAAGTTCCATTGCAAAAATACTGTCATCATTCACGTGAACTATTTAAATTTCAAGTTCAACTTTAATAACTGAGTGATATCAAATAACTCGATCATACATTAGGGGCCACACTTAAATTACTTAACGGATTATATGGCCTTTTTTAAGAACCCTTACCCTTGTAACAAACAGTAACAAAGTTAAAAATTGTCAAATTTATCAATTCATTTTAAACAAAAACTGTAATTTGTACTATAAAGGATGACTTTTTAACAAATAAACTTAAATTTTCAACGAAATGATTAAATTTTGAACATACTAGCTGATTTTTCAACCTAAATTTATTAAGCCCCAACATAAAATTGCCATAGTTTATACATCAATCAAAAAAGATGTAAATTATACAACAAAAATGTTTAAACAAAAAAGATGAATTTTCAACAAATAGGCTCTACAAAAATTGAATTTTTAAATCAAAATATGACTTTTCAGAAAAAAATTAGTTTTCCGCGATACTAATGCATTTTACCCAGCAAAAATGAAATTCCAAACCAAGAATTTTTTTTACTAAAGAAGGAGAATTTTCAAGCAAAAAAGGTCAATCTTAAAAAATGAAAAAGTTAGATTTTTAATTAAAAAATTAATTTTAAACAAAAAAATTGTTTCTCCACTAAACAGTTACATTTTCAACCAGAAATCAGCCTTTAATCAACAAAAAAATGTTTAACAATGGAGTTATTTTTTCCATGTAGTTAAATTATAAATTAAAAAAGATTATAGTTTAATAAAATATTTAAACTTCTAACCAATGAGATGAATTTTTAACTAACAAAATAAATCTTCAAGAAAAAAACAGATTTATCAACAAACTGATTCAACCAAATCTTCCAAACAAAATAGTTAAATATTAAAGCAAAAAAGAAAATTTTTTGAGCAAAAAGTTTCATTTTCATGAATAATAATTTTTCTCTTAACCTCTTCTGACTGATGTCCACATATGTGGACAGATATTGAATTTGCAATTGTGACGTGCCCTAATTTTTTTTTTATAAAACCACCGGCAGCATTAGCTTCTCCAGATTAAATACTACGAGGATCAATCACTTTCTTTAATTAAAAATTAATTTTTCCCTGTCATAATTGAAATCGGATGAAAACAAAATGTGTCGCGTATTTTAATAAACAAAAAGTGCTATAAAAAATAATTATTTATTTATAAGTTATCGCATGATAAAATTTTGGTTGTGTCTGAGCACGAAAAACATATAAAACAAGGCCAATATAAAAAAATTAAATCTTAAGGGCATGCGATACAGCGAAATACCTATATTACCGATTCACTTTTTCAGTTCACTGAATATTTTTTTGAACCTGAGAACTTTTTTTAAAAATAAAAGATCGAGCTGAAACTTTGGGAAATACATTAGAGTACAATAAAGTACGTTAAAGTACTTCATTTGAGGAGGAAATTCACTAAAAATTATTTCCGCTTTGGCTTATCTTTTTTCCGAACCTCGAAATTTTTTGAACCATCAAACTTTTTTTATACATAAAATATCGGCCTCAAACTTTGACAATTGCAAGAGCCGACAGGAAATTACATTAAAGTACTTCATTTATATATGAAAGATATAAATAAAATTATTTCAACTAAATATGAACCTGCGTCGGTACAGCACTTTTAACGCAAGACTCAGCTGTCAATTTTATCGGCGAAAACGCGAAGCCTGGCGGCCACTAGACGAAACTCTATAAGGTGGGTTATTGTACACTCTTTCTATCTCTAAACGTTAGAAAAAAGGTCCATTCGACTTTTGACACGGTATCGTAATCCCACTGCAGGACTCAACCTTTTTTTGTAACATTTACAGATAGAAAGAGAGTACGATGAGCCACCCTATACAGTTTCGTCTAGTGGCCGCCAGGCTTCGCGTTTTCGACGATGAAATTGACAGCTGAGTCCTGCATTAAAAGTGCTGTACCGACGCAGGTTCATATTTAGTTGAAATAATTTTATTTATATCTTTTATATATAAATGAAGTACTTTAACGTAATTTCCTGTCGGCTCTTGCACTTCTCAAAGTTTGAGGCCCATATTTTATGTATAAAAAATGTTTGATGGTTCAAAAAATTTCGAGGTTCGGAAAAAAGATAAGCCAAAGCGGAAATAATTTTTAGTAAATTTCCTCCTCAAATGAAGTACTTTAATGTACTTTATTGTACTCTAAAGCATTTCCTAAAGTTTCAGCTCGAACTTTTATTTTAAAAAAAAGTTCTCAGGTTCAAAAAAATATTCACTGAACTGAAAAAGTGAGTCGGTAATATAGGTATTTCGCTGTGTCGCATGCCCTTAAGTAGTTGCAAAATAATTTACGTTTGTCCACATATGTGTACACCAGTCCTTCGTGCAACACGCATTTATATACGAAAATATGTACACTAAGCACTATATGCCTTTACATTTTATGTTTTTAGGACAAAAAAAAATAGATCCATGAAAATATTTTATTTGTGCGTTCATGGTTCCGGTCAAAAGAGGTTAAAACAGATGAATTTTTATTAATTTTTTTCTTTTTAGTATTTGACTTTTGATTCAAAAAAACATTCCAGTAGACTTTTCAAGATCAAAATATGCATTTTTAACGAAAAAAATAAATTTGCAGTCCAAAAAGTATGACCTTATAACAAAGTAGCTTCAATTTTAAATTGAAGATGAATGTTTAACTTACAAAAAAGTTAAATTTTCATACAGAAAATATTTCAGTTCTCTCTTTAACACCAAAATAGTAAATTTAAACAAAAATTTTTTTCTTGTTTTTTATATGTAACAATTCAACAATTTGACTTGCACATTACATTTTTTAAATAGAACAATTAAAATAACAACGTTCAAATTTTAGCTTTTTTGTTTTGTTTAAAGTATTTTATTTATAATTACTTATTTTAAATCCACAGAGAGATATTCCTAAATATTAAGTAATTGTTCTTTTTCTTAATTAAAAAATTGAAAAATCTCAAATATATTGGTTTATAAATAAGTCTTTTAGTCTGAAACAATATACAAGATTTAAAAAAGCCTTAAATTATGAATACAGTGAACCCTAGAGATAGGGCCCCCTGATATAGTCCTTGAGAATTAATGCCGCGCCACAAGTGGGAGTAAAAGGAGATGCGCGGGTAAAGCGGCGGTCGCTCAGTCGTGAACAAACAAAAGCGTGTTCTACAAAACGGTACTCTATCTGGGTAATTTCCAGCCTCCTCCAGCCCCAAAAACGGCCCAGTCTCAGAGTTTCACTGTATATTATTTTGAAGTTATTTTGAAATTTAAAATATTTTATCAAATTTAAATCGAGTGTTTGCATTTTTCTAACTAATCAAGCTTTCCAATTGAAACAGTTTATTTTTTAGGTCAAAATTTGGTAATTCTAGAATTGTGAACAGAGTCCGGCTCGTCTGGTAAGATAATTTATTCACTTTTTAAAACTTAAAGCCGAGTTCAATTTTAAAAATCATTAATTAATTTATATTCACAGTTAATAAACTAAAAATGTGGTGACCCATAACCACTGATTTCAAGCACTACTCATTTTTAATTGGACAGATCTTTTTGTCTGCAAATTTGTTAAATCCCCGTTTAAAAAATAAATTCACTGTCATTTCCCGTTTTTTGGGGGTCTTATAAAATTTCCAGTCATATCCCGGTTTCCCAGTCCAGCGGCCACCCTGTAAACCCCTGTTCGGCAGTATAGTGAGTTCGAAGACACCCACCAACTCTCAGTGGAGTATCTCGAGATCTAATTGATATATCGCTTCAAGAGTATTTGGCATGTATTTCTCGGAAAAATGCTCTATCGGAATCAATATTAAGAAATTATATAAATAAAAAAGAGAAGAAAATCGATGTCTCGAAGAGTATCCGAAATGATTTTTTTAAAGTTTCAGATTCGTGGTATTCGCAAAAAATCCTACAGGAATGAGTATTAAAACTTTGTTGTCATGGACATCATATTCTTGCTAAAATAGCATACTCTGCTATTCCAAATCCAAATTTATATACTGAAATAATATAGTCTCTAACGCTGTTACGTTTCTGATGCAAATCATTATTACATAGTTATATATTTTTCTGTAAATGGGACAATTTTCGAAAAGTATGCTTTTTAGGCCTGTAACGCAAGTGTGACAAAAAAAGACAATTTTTCAGATTTGCACATTCATTTTGTAAGAAATAATTTCAACTAGAATTGCTGATATTTAATCCCAAAAATTATATTTAATGTCCACAAACTCTTCATAATGACAGTTATCATTTTGATTCACAACTTTTGACACAAATTGGCTATTTTATTTTAAGTCAAATTTTTTATTTCTAATAAACCTTAGAAAAAATAAAATCTGCAAAATTGCATTGGACATTCAACTTTTTTTCAAAATAACGTACAACCAACAGATATTGATCGATTGGAATGAACAAAAGCAAAAGAAGCTAATGGAGTTTAGAAGAAAGTTATCGAGAGAACTTCAGATAAAGATATTCCATTATGATACAATAAGCAACAAGTTTTTATAAAAGCATTATTTGTTGAAAGTGGGTTTTCTATCATTTTCAATAATTTCACGTTTTTTAAATTTATATTGCAAGAAATATCGATGGAAACAGTATTATAATGAATACAATTTCTCTTAAGATTATTCTAGTTATTATTATAAAAAACTTAATAAACAAATGCATTATACGGTCATTTGTCGTTTGAATTGGGAACTTTACGATAATTTCAGAAAAATTCACAATTAGTTGTATAATTGTATTCCTTCTTTAAATAAATGTAATAAACAAATACATTATTCGGGCATTTGTCAAGAAAAAGCTTGCTTTTTGAAACAACTAATTATGAATGTTGGTGAAGTTATCATAAAGTTCTGAATTAAAAGGACTGAAATCGAAAAAAGATGCCCAAATAATGCGTTCTTTAATTTAGATTGTAGAAAAAAACATAGAAATTATCAACAAATTATAAATTTTGCTGAAATTATCATGTGGTTCCTATTTTTAAAAAACTGACACTTTTAACAAAACGTAGTGGCTAGCCTGCCGGCGCCAGCTGCATGGAATCTTACCGGCTCTTACCGTTTCCTTTTTTTACATTTCTTTTTTAATCGTATACTAATGTATGTTGAGGCGCTGATTACGAACCTGGACATGAAAACAACTGCAAATATAATTTTCAGTTTTAACAATTTTTTAAATTACGTTTTTTATTTACGAAATTTATATACACTATCTGTACCGACAAAAAGCATACGGCGGGGAGATTTACGCATTTTAGAGTAAGGCCATGTGATTGGAAGTTATTTTGATAGTTTTTAGCTTTTGACGTTCTTAACGAAACGTTCTATGTATAAATCACACTTTATCGCCGATTTGGGACTTAAGAATTACTATTGACGTCTCGTGGGGGCGAAAATGCACCCCTCCGACTGGTCACAGAAATAATTTTGGTCGCACCCCTACCCCTTCTAACATCTCGTGAGGGGCGGGAAAGCACCCCTCTGACTGATCACAGAAATAATGTAAGGTCGCACACCTGCCCCTTTTCCAACGCATCGTGGGGGGGCACGAAGATTGTCCTGTGACTGGTCACAGAGATAATGTAAGATCACACCCCTGCCCCTTTTCCAACGCCACGTGGGGGCGCGAAGGCACCTTAGTGACTGGTCAAAGAAATAATGTAAGGTCGCACCCATACACCTTTTCCAACGCCACGTGAGGATGGGAAGGCATCCTTGTGACTGGTCAAAGAAATAATTTAAGGTCGCACCCAACTTTCCCAACCTTTCCCAACGCCTCGTGGGTTTTGCACGAGCGAAACGAGTAAAAAGTCTCATGCACTTAAAATCACCTCGCCCACAAAGATCGATTCGTATAGTATACCACGAGAGCCAAAACAATTATTTCAAGTTGAGATTTTCAGGTTAGAGTGGTATAAAATCAATATCAGGTGTTTCAGGATGTGACCTCAACTAGCAAATGGTCGATATCGAGGGTCAAATAATAGCACTAGACACATCGGACGAAGCACAAAAATTGATCATTTTTCATGCTAATTATGAGCGGTTTTTGTAACTTGAATGAATAATCGCGCTCACCGTCTTTTCATAAACAATACAGATTATTTTTCTTTTTACAAACATGATTTTATCAGTTTTGACCTTAAAAAATATATTTTCAGGTATTTGCATGACTGTATACGTAATTTGCTTTTATTTATTTGCGAAAATCAGCCGGCAACCAACAATCTTGCCGGCGCCGGCAACTAACAATGTCACCGGCGCCGGCAATGTAGACTCCACCTAAAAAAGCAACGAATTTTATGTCGACAAATGCCTGAATAACGCATTTGATGCTTACTTGAGATAAATTGTCTTTATTATAATATCGTTTATATTCAAATTTCTTGCAATATATTTTTAAGGAAACGTAAAATTATTAAAAATTTTAGAAAACAAACTTTCAAAAATTTATTTGTTGATACCATTTTTGTATGTTTATTGTACCGTGATCAAATCTTTGAGTCATGTAAATTAATGAAACATACGCGATTAAAACAATTTTCCTATTATTGCCGAGCACCGGGGACGGTCAATTGAATTAAAAAATTCGAACTCTACAGCTAAACATTTTTCCATTTGAAATAAAAAAAAGCTAACTGCAAATTAAAGCACTCAAGGTGAACTCTTAATGTTTTAACTTTTAAAATTAATGTTTAAAAGTTATTTAATTAAATATTGTTGTACTAAAATGCTCATTAACTTACTCCTATAAAATGGAAAGTACAAACACTTTTCAACTGATTAATTTTCAATTCATTGCATTTAAACTGAAAAATTTAGAATTTTTCACTTTTGTCAATTGTAGAGTTCACTTTTTACATTAGAAGTTAAATTATTTTTACTTGAAATAGTTGTGATATCCTTAAAAACCTTAACAATTTTATATGAAATCTTACAAAATATATATATAGTTCCATTTTTTTTTTAATTTAAAATTATTATTAAAAGTTTTTCATATCTTTTAAATATCCTTAAAAATGGTTCGAATTGCAAATAATTTTTCAAAATAAAAAATCATTTTCAATTTTCCTAGCAATCGTAAGAAAATATTTTTATACTCTTGAAGCCTTTCACAATTCTTAAAGAGCCGATCAATTTTTAGTATAAAATCGGAACATAGAATATAGAATCGGAACATACACACACTTTAAAGTACATGAAAGCATTTCAAATATTTAATTAATTTTAAATCTTTTCAACACCTTCATAAGTTTAATTTTAACGCTGAACTCTGGGAATTCTTAAATTTTTAAAGGATTTGAAATCGTCTTAAATTTTTCATACTTCAAATACAGTTCAATTTTGAAAAAAATTATTTAATTTATATTTAAAGTTGGTCAAGCAGAAAATTTTGTATTAAAAATTTTCAATTTGAAACGTTTTTAATTTGTAATTGTTTAATACTTCCAAAACTAAATATGATAATCATAGATAAAAATTCAACAGTTAATTTTAAAAAAAATTGTTAAAATCGAACTTGGACAAATTTCGTTTTGTAAAATTCCCGGTCAAAAATACAAAAAAACTGTTATTTTCGGGTCTCATAAAATCCCCAGTCATTTTCTGGTCCATAGGCCACCGTGTATTTAGTTTACTTATTAAGAAACTGAAAAATCAAATAAAAAAGCAGACATGATAATTTCATTTTACATTTTACCATCTTTTTTGAAATATTTTTCACTCCAATCAATCAATATCTGTTGGCTCTACGTCATTTTTAAACAAAAAAGGCATTTTCCCCCCACTGTTGGCTGGCCAAAAGTCCAGTCCAGCTAACAGCCGGCCTCGGACGGAAAATACCCGGGTATCTAGTATGTGAATGGGTCTAAATAACACACTTATTAAGTTGATAAGCCCGATTCGGACGGAATATTTAGATGTATTTTTGACCAAAAACGCTTTGAAAATCTTTAAAATCATTCAACTCGATCAGAAAACTTTTATCTTTGAGAAACAAGAAAACAATGAACGAACACCTGCCATTTTATTGTAGAAAGCGCAAACCAAATATGTTTGTAAAAATGTCCAAATTATATAAATACTTCAAAGATTGTGATAAGCAATTTATATTTTAAAAACGTATTTTACTTACCAACTTCTTAGCTTGGGGACAAAAACTTGCTAAGAATCGAGACATTGCAAATTTCTTCTTTCAAAACCGGCTGCCAAATATTTCTGTACAAAATGCATACAAATATGCTCTAAATTTTAGATTATTGGCAAAAATTAAAGAAGAGTTTCGCCCAAGGTTTCTCTGCCAATAACGATCATAAATACATATATTTATTTACTGGAATGCGTTTCACTTTCACGTTTGCAATACGTTCAATACTGCACGTGAGAGGTTATGTAGAAAAATATCCCACTTTATTTCACCAACCTGCAACAGTTGACTTGAAAGTGTCCTAAATGTTGACCGTGGCGCTGCTTGTTCAACAGTCCTAAGTATAGATTGAATAAAATGCATCGGAAGAAACGTAAAAAATAAAATTTTTAAGATTAAAAACAATTTTGTTTAATTTTTTGAACTACTCGTTGATATAGCATGTTTTCTATATTTTTTAAAGCAATACTTATTGCAAAAAAAGGCTTAATGCTCGAGTCATGCGTCATGGACGCAAAATCACGATTTTTTTTGCGGGAACTTCAAATTAAGATTCTGTTATGTACATTTGAATATTGATATTAATATCCATGGTTATTATTTAATTAAAATATTATGTTACGGTTCCCATATAATTATCAGCTATGATAATTTATTAAGATTTTTGAAAAATACAGTACTTTTATTTTGGAAACAAACAGTAACAGGATTAAATAAAAAATTATATATTAAAGAAAAATGAATTACTATTGAAATTCTATAGTTCTGTAGTTCATACATAATTTTAGATTTAATTCTCAAGCTTTTTCTATCTAATTTAAATTAATAGTTTTAAAAAATTAGAATTTTTTAATTTATTATCACAATTAATAATAATATTTCAATAGTAAAATAATGTTCAATTTTAATAATACCAATAAATATTAATATCATTACTTGACATGAAATTTCAATTTGAACTTCCCGCCATACATGGAAGCAAATTTTGCCCAAAGCTCGAGCAATTCATCTTTTTTGGTAGTAGGTTTAGAAAATATTTAAAACTTCCTAAATTTTTAGTCTCGTGAAATAAAATTTAATAAAATAGTTTTTATTTGGAGAAACTGCATTTTCACGTTTTTCCTTGTGCATTTTTTAAAATTCTGGTCTCGTTACAGAGGGTCAGGATTGATTTTAAAGAATGTTGTGCAATTAGGATAAGCAGAATTGTCAAGTAAATAGTTATTAATAATGATTTTTTATTAAATACACAAGTAGTTGAAGAAAACATTCTTCAAGTTGGTGTGCGAGTTATGCTAAATGCGGCTAACCTCAAAACACACGGTATGTATGAAAATTATTTTTAATCCAAATTTCCCAATAGATATCCAAACATCGAACGAGACGTCGTGAATTTTATTTATTTATTAAAATGAAAAATGATGTGGATTTGTGTTTTTATTTCTTTATCTTCAAATGTATGTAAATAAAGTAAAGATCCCCTGGGCATGCGGGTTTATTATTTTCATTTACTAATTTGTTAAAATAAAGTAAAATACCTCCAGGCATGTGGGTTATAGTTATTGTTTTATTTATTAATTTAAATAAATTAGCTTTCCCCCGGGTGCGTGGGCTAATAGCTTCTGTTTTTATTTATTTATTTTAATACATAAACTGTCCACCGAGTTTAAGGGTTCATAACTTGTAGTTTTACCTATTTATTTCAATACATTTATCATTGTATTCATTTCATTTTAATGGACCTGAGTTTGATCAATTTAAAAACTCGCGCCAAACTCGACAAACCTGTACCCAAAATGGCGGCTTCTTACTGGGTTGCCACACTGTCCCCGGACAGTCTGAAGTTGCGCACGACGCGTAGCCTTGGCTCCTTTCTTCGTCGTGGAGAACCGTCGTGTCGTTGCATGGGGAGAAGTGGTGGGAGAGCCGCGCGAGCATTTGAATGACTGGCTGTGATGAGCGGACAGCACTGAATAGAATAAAAAGAAAATAGAGCGACAAATGATACATTGTCATCAATGCAAATACATCTTTGATTTCAACAGTGTTTTAAATAATTAGATACATTTTTATATTTTTCAATCATGATATCACTCACTTTAGAATGCGTAACTCGAAAATCTTTCCTTTAAAAATGTTCTATTTTAATTTTTAAGCACACATTATTATTTAAAGTTTTTAAAATGCAGTTTTAATGACTTAAAAAATTATAAATTAGGAATGTTTGAAATTTATGGTTTAGGGTAAAAACCGTTTTTTAGTCGATCAACTGTGAATATAAATTCATAAATAATTTTTTTAAATGAACTGTACTTAAGTATTAACATTAGAAGGTTCGGATGATCCGATTTAGACCTTTTTGACATTCAAAACGCTGCTGCCGCCTTAAAAGTTTTTTTGGGGCGCCTACGTTTTATGACTTTTTCTATGATTGGATACTTAGTATCTATGAAAGTTGCTTAAGACTGTGAAAATGTGGCTAGAGTCCAATTTTGACCCTCCGGCCCTTCTAGTGTTTAAGAGTGAATAATAATTGATTTTACAAGACGATTCGGAATCAGTTCATATTTTTTAAATTTCCAGATTTAAACTTAAAAATTAAATTGTTTAATTTTTAAAGTCTTATTAGTTAAGCAAATTTAAGCACCCGATTGAAACTTTATAAACTATTTTTAATTTAAAAATAACTTTAAAATAATATATTCATAATTAAAGGCTTTTATTAAATTTCCAATATTGTTTCAATTAAAAATATTTCATTTTTAAACCATTCAATTTGAAATTTGTTAATTAAGAAGAATAACAATTATTCAATATTTAGAAATATCTGTTTATTTAAAATCCGAAATATACAAAACTAAACAAAAAAATTAACTTTCAACGTTACAATTATAATTATTCTATTTAAAAAAACGTATTTTTTACTCAAATTGCTAAATTGTTATGTATTAATAGCCATTGAACACCTGCTATCCTTGAAAAAAATCGAGAAGTTGAAATAGTATTTAGCAGTTTTGAAAAAATTGAAAATTATTTTAAAATCTGCAATGATTTCAAATCATTTCGAAGATTTTTTAAGAATTGTGAAGGGCTTTAAATGAATAAAACACATTTCCTTAAGATTCTAAGGAAAATTGAAAATGATTCTCCGCATCGAGGGAGCCAAGGCTACGCTCTGTGCACAAATTCCAGACTACGCTCGTCCGCTCTCTGGTTATCAGCATTTTCAACCAATTTCGTATAAAGAAGAATGACCTGACATTCCCAAAGCTTTCAGTCACTTTTCGAATCAATTTCGAAGTCAATTTTCACGATCAATGGAATTCAAAAACTTGAAATCTAAAGCTAAAGAATTTTCTATGTGTAGCAATAAAAATCTTAAGAAAATGTTTTGTATTCTTTTGAAGCCTTGCACAATTCTTAAAAAGCTTCTAAATTTTTTGTTCCAAATCTGCAAAAACCTATATTTTGTTTTAATTAATTTTCAATTATTTTATACCTAAATATCTCTTCATCTTACTAGATGTTTCCATGAATTATAAGTGTCCAATATTTAATATACATTAAAATTTAAAAAATTTACTTGTAACTGAAATTCAAGAATAAAAAAATAAAAATTGTGACATTCAAAATTTACTTTTTAGCTCAGTTTTGAATGTTTGATTTACAATTACTGATTTTACATGGACAATAAAATATTTATAAATATCAAGCAATTGTTATTTCTCTCAATTAAAACAGTTCAAATTTTCATAATTTTCGACTAAACAATATTTTTAATTTAATAAAAGCCTTTAATTATGAATATGTTATTTGAAAGTTATTTTTAAATTGAAAATAGTCTATACAGTTTAAAGCTAACGTTTACATTCGTTTAACTGCCAAGACTTCCCAATTGAAGCAGTTCAAATTGTAACGTTAAAATCTGGAAACTCCTACATTTTGAACTGATTCCGAACAATCTTGTAAAATAAATTATTATTGCCTTCTCAACCATCAACGTATAGTTCAATTTTGAAAATCATTATAATTTATATTTCTTTGATCCACTGAAAAGCTTTTTAATCCATAATTGTCGATGTCAAAATGATTTAAAAAACGAAATGTTGAAATCAAACTTAGACAGACTTTTTATTTCTAAACATTTGTAAAGTTCCCGTTCCAGCGGCCACCTTAAATAACTAAATCAGTTGACGTCATTAATACGGTACGTGTACCGAACAAGAATTAGAGTAAATAAAACTCATTTTTGTAATCAATATAATTATATTCTATTCATATAACAATGTTATAAGAGTCTTGTTTTCATTTCTTACCTCTATATATATATATATTTAATAATTTAATTGTGACGAACAATTTTAGATATAAGAGTTTCTTTTTCTTTCGAAGTCTATTATTCTTCTAACTAACGTCTAAACTCAACCGAAAAAAAGAATGAATTTATAAATACAACCGACTTCCACAATAATAAAAGAGATAATTTAAAAAACAAATACTAATCTGAGCCCTCAACGATTTAATTATGTCGATTTCATCGAAATTGCGATAATGAGAGGGCAAAGTTAATATTTATGAAAGTAATGAAATACTCTTTCTATTATTGGTTTCTTTCATTATGAAATCAGTGTAAGTTAGTTGATCACGTAAAAAGAATCTCTAAAGGAGACTTTGATACTGAATAGAAATCTCTTTTCTCCCATGTTACATTTGTAAACTCGACTTTACGCGATATTTTCAAAATGGATATTTACAATCAGTAAGATATCTTAACACAGAGCCATCAAGAAGGAACATAGTCTTTACAACCTTGCAAATGCGGATATTCGTTAAAAATTGCCTACAAAATAACGCCATTTCTTTTCTGTTCTGTTTTTACAAAAATGCGTATATTCAAGTAAAAAATTGCAGGTCAGAAGCACGCCAAATGTTACGAACCAGCATTGTAGTGTATTGTGAGGAACAGTAACTTCACTTATTTTAACCATCACAGTTGATACAAACCACCTTTATTGCTGTCGCAAAAAATTGCTAAGGCCGCGTGTCCATTCGACACATCACCATATGTTTTTTCAAGGGCAAAGACTCTTGTGTACATAAACACAATGCTACTTTCGAATTACAAAATAAGATAAGAAAAATAAATTTGTTTATCTAACATCAAGCGCGCAAAGCTGAGGTTCTGAAATGAGAATTCGCTTAAAAATGTCCTTGTTTTTCTACACAGAGAATAGAAAACAAAACTAAGGTACGAGTACGAAACTAGCTCTCTATAAATCAGCCAATATAATGATTTAATTAGAGGCCTTAGCTGTGGCACTGGGGGCTGGTGCTGTAGTGGCACACGTTTCTTCAGTAACTACGCGCCTATTCTTCTTGATCCTCTTCCATTCTCCGTTCATGTAATTCATCTGGAAGTGTGTCTCCACCAACATTGGCACTATCGTCCCGTCTGCCTGAGTAACTTCTTCTATATTTTCCGACAACATCACTGTCACGATGTTGCCCAACTTGGGACAGGGGTTATCTATAATATTAAATTAAATAAGCTTTCAAAATACCTAATATGTCCAATCAAAATAGATTGAAAATTCACTAACTTATTTATAGAATGATTGACGAATAAAAAAGGCAAGGACAATGTTTTTAGAAACGAATCTGATTTAGCTTAGACAAATGAATGTTGGACAAATGAATTAAGAAAGTGAAACAATGAATAAAATAATGTACGAGGAAGGAGCGTGGAAAATGATAAATAAATAATAACTCTAGGGGAAAAAATCAAATACATTATTAGAACTAGAAACGTACCCCTTGAACCTGCCATGAAACCAAGAATGAGAGCTTTTTCTGGTCTGGTAACTTTGTTGGCGGTCCTGAACATTTCCTGCGCTTCAAGCATTTGTTCCCTCTGAAAATATATAACCATTTTTTTGTAATTAGACATTATCATCGTCCTGTTCAACACCGTAATTGCATAGAAAAATGGATTTTTTGGAGTCAGGGAATTTTTTCAAGAGCGTTTCATTTTTTGTTTGCAATATTAAAATGAATAAAAACGATTCTTCATTTGAAAAAGTAGCTTTATATACTGTATTGAACTATTTCGTTAAAAATTCGTTTTTTTTTAAATTGACTTTTTAACTGAAAATTCAACTCTGCCGTTTTTGGTTGAACATTGATCGGTTTCAATCGAAAATTCAAGTGTCTGGTTGAAAATGTATGTATTTGGAATATTTAATTACTTTATTGAGAGTTACTCTTTTGTTAAAAATGTATGTTTTGTTCTTAAAGATCCATTTGGTTTCTTCGTTGGCTGAAAACAATTTTTTTACTGAAAATGTAACTATTCCAGTTGCAACTTTAACTATTTTGTTGAAATTTTTGTTGTTTTTTTGTTGAAAATTATTTTTTCTGATAAAAATATAACTATTGAATATTTGACTGAAATTTTTTTTTTTTTATAAAATTGTTTACTTTTTCGCTAGAAATTAATCTTCTGGACAGAAACTTAATCTTTTTGCTGTAAATTTAATGATTCTAGTTAAAGTCTAATAATTTTAGTTTAAAATTGATGTTTTTGGTTTCCAATTCAACTATTCCAAGATTCATTATTTCAGTTGCAAATGCATCCCTTTGTTTAAAAATACGATTATTTTTAACAAAATGAGTTTACTTTTTGTTGCAAATTAGTTTTTTTGCCGGAAAATGCAACTATTTCAACTGAAAATTACATCTTTCTAGTTGAAAATTCATCTCTTTGACTAAACATTCATTTTTTAGAAGAAAAACTATCTAATTCATTTTTTTTCAATAAAAGATCATCAATTTTCTATAAAATTCGTTTTATTTGGCGAACATTCATTTTGTTTGTCGAAAATTCATCAAATAATTTATTTATAAATTAATTTTTCTGCTTAAAAAATAGTATTGCAATTAAATATTGATCAATTTAGTAATTAACTCCTCTTTTTGGTTACAAATAAAATTACTTGTTTAAAAATTAAATTAAATTTGGTTTACAAATAAATCTGTTTTTTAATGTGGAAAAATAACTTGTTTCAACTGAAAATTTAACTATTCCATTTCTGGTTTACAACTGATCTGGTTTACTTTAAAATTCAGCTATTTGTTTGCAGCAAATTCAACAGTCTGGTGAAGAATTAATGTATTTTTAGGAAAAATCGTATTTTTCAAAGAAAATTAATCTGTTCGGCTAAAAGTTCAACTATTTGGTTAAAAATACTTTTTTAAATACGAATTTCTACTTAAAAACATAGTGATTTGAAGCGGCTTAAATTAATTTTTAATATAGTACTCACATTATTTTACCCAAATGTGCACATATTTCAAAGTATAAGTAAACAAAATACAAAGTTTGAATTTTTATTCAATTTCATGCACTTTAGAGACAAATTCAAAAAATCTTCAATTATTTTTTTGCAATATTTAATTATTTATTTAATCTACAGTGCTAAAATACTGAAGAATATCGTGTAATATTGACTGAATTCCTAGAAACTGAAAAAAACTTTATTTATAATAAGCTCGCAAAAAATTATCCTTCGAAAAAACCTAGGATTTTCAGGGATTTTTTCTAGGATTTGAATAGGAACCCTGTAATATTGAATAATAATTTGAATATGTAAATTTGAATATTGCTATAGTATGCACCCAGGCGGCAAAGTAGTATTTTTACGGTTTCGCGTATTTGCAATCGCCTCCTTTTTGCAAACTCACGCTCGGCTATAAAAATACTTTGCCTGCTCCGTACACACAACACTTTGTGTAATAAGAGTATGGTTTTCGAATTTTTTAAAATGAAAGATGAGAGAATTGACCAAGATGATAAATTCGTATACCTTGGTAGCTTATTTACTAGAGACGGTAAGAAAGATGAGGAGTTAGATAGACGCATAAACGAAGGTAAGAAGGTTATTGGTAGAGCAGCCCCCCTTAT
>JAAAKG020008819.1:0-21174 GCA_010014905.2 Druon quercuslanigerum
TCAGCAGAACCCCTTGGTACAGGGACCCTCTATCCGCAACCCGAGGACGCGTTCGGTGGCTTTGTCATAGGCCTTTCCTTTTGATTCTAGAGGAATCAGAACCGAATATATATATAATATTGTATAATAATATAATAATATATTAATAATATATAAGTCTCGTAGGCTCAGTTGGTTAGACGCTCGGTCTTCACTTCAGAGGTCTGGGGTTCGATCCCTAAACCGGTAACTCTGGAAATTTTTCTATATACCTTAACCGATGTTCTGGTGGTTCGGAACCCACCTTAAGCTGTAGGTCCCCTCACCCGTACACTGGACTGCAACCCAGTTCGTCATTGATGGGGTAAAAACCAGCCTTTGTCCAATATGTTGGGGGCACACTGCTCTCATCAGATCACTTGATTGCATTATAAAAATTCGTCCGTGACAGATGATATATACCGGGACAGCCCCGTGAAAACTGTTCTAAAAATATAAAAATTCAACTCTAAACCAAAAATGCCATCAGCAAGTTGGGCAGTAACCATCTCAAGCCTGTAACAACATTTTAAATCAAATATAATAATAATGGGAGGGGGGGGGAGTTAACTTTTATCACCTCCAGCGCTCGCGGCGAATCGTAATTGTATACGTAATTGTATATGCAGAGGGTTTCAAGCATCGTATTAGATTAACTAATAACATCCTGATTTCATCAGTCACTTGACTTACTCCGTGGCTATGATATATAACCGGATTCACCCGAGTAAAAGTTCTCACAAACGCTAGTTTCAGTGCAAACGACTTAGGCCAGCGATTCATAATACTGCTCTTCTTTGCATTAAACGGAGAAAGACAAAAACAATTTCATACACTCATACGGATTCAGAACGGATTAGAAGTAAAAAATTAAAATGTGATTATGACTTTCATCTTCCGTGAACGTGGGATGGCCATAGAAGGCGATTTTAGCCACTATCATTGTTTACGCCCAGAAAACTCTGAACGATGCGGCACGAGTGAAGCAATATCGTCTTCTGAATTAGATGTAGCGATCGACAGGTCGAGAGGCAGGTGGTTGGTCGGTAATCACAAGAAGTATCAGCACCTACCTTTTTGGGTTTCATATACGTCACGCCCTCCGTCATAAAAGAGGGCAAGTCTTATCCTATCTGGCTTGACCAGTGAGTAACCCAGATGCTGGATCAATATCTGGCATTTCCTCGGCCATTGGTGGCTCACAGTAATTTTGAGTCTTGTTTTTTCCATATGCAAATCCGCGATAGAAACGCTTTTCTTCTGACAAAAGTGTCCTATGTTTATTTCTTCCGGCGATCACTGTCTTAAATCTTCTCAGCCGCGCTGGCAGGTTCCAGGTTCGTAGATGTTCTTTAACTGATGTTTATGTGAGATGTCAGCCTGTGAGACCGATTGCTAATTTGAAATTGGCACAGCCACCCCAAATTCTGAGTTTTTTGCTCATCATTAATGGTTGTTGACCTGCGAACTCTACGATAGCATCAGTGAAGCACATCATGAGGCGTAGGCTTTCCTAATCAAACTCTGCAATGAGTTGAGCAGGCGCAGGTGCAGGCTCCAGCAGCTGCAAACCTAACGACTGTCGGCCATAAACCAGTCGCCGCTACAGGTGCTGCTAGTCTTTGTTGCGCCTGTTTTTCGATATTACTTATTTTGACTTGGGATATAAGGTGGCGCCGGCTAATGGATCCTAATTGATCAGAAAGATTTTAAGTCAATCTTTGAGACAGCTCTAGGAAGGCTCCTATCTTCAGTCTGATGCCTTCGTTTGTTCAAGCTCGTCTTGGGCTACTGTTATCACATATCCGGGAAGTTCGCTTCAAAGTTTTGGTGAAAGGCCATCCCGCTAAAAGAAGTTTTGATCGCTTCCATCTCGTATTCAAATTGGCAGCGTATCAAGTACTCATCATGATGGGTTTGAAAATTGATGCGCTGCCGTATCATTGCTATAGAACTAGTCGACTGGGAGCTCCTAACCGAAACATCATCCTCATTATCATGCATTTTTCACCCACGAGACATGCTATTTAGTGTTTTACTCAATGGATTCAACGCTGACCAGAACCATAGTTTCCTAAAGCAGTCTCCTTTAAAAATACCCCTCGTAGTGTGTATTGATATAGTCATACTTGGCTGTCTATTATCGAAATACTTCATTCTTGTATCCCAAAGAATCACCGCACAGCTTAGAAAGTTTTTGATGCGTGGGCCATGTGTAAGTTTTTTTGGTATTTACAAGCTTGCATCATGGCAACAGCGTCTATGGTCACTAGATCTTTACTGCCCTGTGATTCTTTATAACATGCTTTTTGTTATTCTGTAAGGATGTCATTCTCGTTACTGTAAGAATAAAGCTTAGCTGCAGTGATAGTTGTAAATCATTTATAAATTGTTGGAAGACAGGCTATCTGTTAAAATTCAGATGGATTTTGAGCGTCTTTTTGTTTGGCAAAATATGCATAGTACCTGTGTGGATAAAGCCTGATATCAGATTTAGGCGTTCAATGATCTTCCGTAAACACTTTGCCAACGCAGGACGCACATCTGAAGTTGTGATGTTAGTCATCTTCATTTCAAGGTTATTGCTGGCTGTTACTTTTTCTGGTTGGAACCACACAGCGTCTGAATTGCGTATGTTTCTTTTTCTCCAAACACGACCATTAGCTAGTCATATCTTCTAATTGAGGGACTTCGGTGACTTGCTGGTTATTTTGCTTTACACTCAGTTCACGATAGATCCTTTTTGCATTTGCCTAATAGATTCGACTGTGTTGCCTTCTTGTACTAATGTTTTTGTACCAATGCAGTCTAGAAGTAAAAACATCAAGTATCTGCCTTTGAGAGTCTATAATCTCACCTACTATTGCTGGTGTCAATGTCTCGATGTACCGATGGTTGATGTTCTATTAACATTGTTTATCATCTTTCTGGATCTCGACCCCTTCATGTGGAAAATACAGTATTTTTAGATCTTGCTGTTGAGGTGTTCTATTATTGCATGCAGATTCCGTGTGATGTTCGTCATAGGCAGAGAATGCCTTCGTGTTGATTATACACGTCTGAAATTTGGTAAAGAATGACCAAATTTTTTTTATAAGATTCTATCATTTTTCCGTTACTTGATGTACATTTTCCCTAGCACCTATGTCTCCAGCGTTAATAAAAAGCTGTTCCTTTTAGATTTTGATAGTAGCTATTTCACTTAAATTTTGATAGTAGCTATTTCAACAGCCGAAAGCAATCTGTTTCTAGGTATTGAGCGTTTTTGATCTGCTAGATTCTGCTCATTCATTATCGTTGCTAGTTTCCTATCAGTAGCAATTCTACAGCCAATATAGCCCTAAAAGTCATGAGAATGACAATATGTCATGTGAGTCACAATATTTATAGACGAAATCAGAAATGATAGCCCAGAGAAACTTATAGAGGGTCGAGGTTCTGGAGATTCTTCGGTTATCACTAGGACTACCAGCATGTTCCTATTTAGAAAACCTTTACTTTACGCCCTCCGTCACAAAAGAGGGTAAGTGATCTTTATTCCCCCAGATGTTTTAAAAGACCCCAGCAAGGGCGGGTACAGAGCTTCTAGGTATCTGTATCAAAATCTGTGCACTCCATCAACATCTGGCCCTTACTAGTCCATAGCCCTCTTTAGGAAGAAAGTTACGTCGAACGCAGAGATAGATAAATTATTCATCCCAGGCGACCGTGTAAATCTGCCATTTTCTAGGCGGAGCTAAGTTGTGTACAGTTGACTTGATCTATGAACACCCCAGGTATCAATATCTGAGCACCAATATCTGACCATTTCCTCGGCCTAGTTGGTTTACAATACTTTTGAGACTTGTTTTATCCACCTAAAAGTCCGCAATAGAAAGATTTTTCGTGTGTCAAAAAAGTCCTATTGTCATTTTTTCTCGAAGTCGCTTTCTTAAATCGACGCATTTGCACTGCCAGGACGAAATCTCTGGCCAAGATAGTCAGATCACTTCGTCTAGGTTCGCAGATGTTCTTTAACTGGTGTCATTTGGCTAAAGGTTTAACTCCGCATGGCGAGTCAGTCTCTGAGATCGATTGCTCTTTCGAAATTGGTACAACCGGCCCAGTTTTATTCTCATCATCCTGGTACACGCGACCAGAGAGCAATACTTAAGAGTCGGAACATGCAGGGAGCTAATTACCTACTGCAAGAACAGATGCAGTATCTCGGTGTTGAAGCTGCCAACTAACCGGAAAAGGTATTTGTCGACTCTAAATTTTTACAGACCGTTTCACGAGGGTGTCTTCATCTGTGAAATCAGGATGGCATCAGTGAAGCACACGGTGAGACGCACGCTTTCCTCATTGAGCTTTCCAATGTGTTGAACAGGAACAGGGACAGACTCTGGCTCCTTCAAGTCTGATGACTGTTGACCGTGAGACATTCGTCCTGCTATATTCCTTAGATCCAGCTTCCGCTCGACCATAGCGTCTATTATGTTACTTGCATTATACAAGTATTGCTATTTTTGAAACAAATAACCTTTTTTTTAAGTTTAAAAGAAATATAATTTCTTTGGGCCTGATTACGTTGCCAGCGGAGGAAAATACTACTTCCGAAGGTGCTTATATGGTTACATCGGATTCTAATGTGGGCAGGGGGCCAATGAGCCCCCAGCCCTCCCCTGAAGCTAAGGTTATAAAGCATTGCGTTGTTACTAACGTGCTGAAAATATACCTCTCAGGTGCTTGCCAGGCGTACCGCATCACACAGTGAATTAAAAGGATCTATTTGTACAGTAAAGTGAGCCTCACCCACTGTTCCAGGCTGGGGTAGAAGAAGCGGTCCCTGTGAGGTCATCAGTTAGATGCACAAATTCTAGCGACTGGCTTGGTGTGTTATGTAAGTATATTTGTGTGCGTGTGTGTTTGTTCGTTACTCGAAATCGACAAGCCGCACACAGCGTTAGTCTCCTTCACATGGAGTCTCTACGCAAGGAGATCGCTTACTCTTGTCCGAGTTTTCCAAAACTCATCCTGTGACCCCCAAGGCCAGTCCCTTAACCTACAGTTTCAGATGGGTATCGAATAACCAAAGCCCCGGTAGAATTTCATAGAAAAATTTTCATTAGTACCGAATCAGAGATCGAAACCTAGTACTCCTGCACGGAAGTCTGACGTGCTATCGCTTGAGCCATAGATGTTCTTAGATGCTGAAGTATCTGGAATGTCAATAAAGTATTATATTTTGATTCTACCATACATTTGTCAACATGAAATACATGCACATCAGCATTAATGTCTTTTGACTATCATGTCAAGTCAATCAACACAATTCAAATCTGGAACACAAAAATTAAAAAATAGTTTACGTTAATAGACCCCGACTCATTTGAAAAATTCAAAATACTGTCAATATTAGAATGAAGGACCCCGCACCATATGCATTGAAAAATGTCACGGTGGATTTTTCTAAATTTTGCATATGTTGTAAATTATGGCATCCCCGATAAAAATTTCTTACGCCCAAAAATCGAAAAATGGATAGTTTTTCTTTCGTATCGCATCAAAGGTCGCTTTTCGTGCATGCTAAAGTAGATCTACCGATACTCAGGAACTGCTCGGCGCCACGCTGACAACTCTTGCATAACTCTGAGCCTCTTTGATGTTTTGTAGTTTAGGACCCTCGGATCTATGATGTACGTGTTTGAACGGCGAGAAAAGAATAATTTTTCATAATGCAGGACAGCGTCAATTCTATACTTCAAATTCTTTGATCACACAATACCAGTGCAGCATGCGGCCACCCTCGGAGACTTATATCATATCACTCGAGGTCTAAGTAACAGGTACCATTCGCCTATTGAAATGATGAGAGAAGCTAATGCTGTATTCACTAGGCTATTGTTAGCTAGAGCGCGTAAAGTAAACGTTACCCAAGGTCTAGGTGAGGTGAAACATCTGCAGGATAGAGGGTGTCAAGGATAGGTTCAACTGAATGCTCAGCACGTGCATTACTTTCCTCGTTTGACATTAACCTTTCTTCGAGATTTGGCAGTCGATGTGTATCAGGTCAAGTTAGCTTCTTTTTTGTATCTAAGACAAGATACAGAAGGAAGATTAAGAACTGGTTCAGCTGTAAGTCACGAACGAGCAACATCGCGACATCATAACAGAGCCGGGACTGATCAGAGTTTGTGTCTTTGATCAAGATTCAGAAACGCAACTCGGCACGAATTATTGCATGTTAAAAGCGACTGCTTGAAGTCTGTGAACTTTAGCACATGTGGCAAACGTATTGTAGTACATGGAATATGCACTAAATGAACGTAATGTACGCTCTTCCTCCACTCAACTCAATCACACGATACTTGACGCTGCCAACAGATATTCATAACCCCTGCGCGTGCCGCCAAACAGTCCTCCAGTGTTGGTATATTTTTTTAGCATGGTTGGAAAGCGACTTAGGACGTAGCATCAAAGAAACAGTATTCTTCTCTCGACGTTCAGACACGTGTATTATCTATTAGGGGATCCAAAGCTACAACATATTAATAAGGCACAGAATTGGGCATAATCCCTGGGCGTGACACCAAACACTCACCTAGTGTCGGTATATCTATGTTAGCATATATGAAAAGCGACAATGGACATAGCACCAAGCAAAAAAGTATACTTCTCTTGACCTTCAAACACGTATATTGTCGATCAAAGCGTCCTAATCTACAAAATATCAACGAGGCAGAATGTCGGGCATCATCCCGACACGTGGCACCAAATATTCCATGAGGGTCAGTATGTCTCCTTTAATATGCTTGAAACGAAACTTTAAGCACAGCCCCAACGGAAAAGTATCCTGCTCTTGATCTGTAGAAATACATATTATCGATCAGTGGGTCTGAAAGTACACAATGTCAATGAGGCACCGATTTGGGCATGATCCCTGAACTCGGAATCTAAAATTTAAACGCGAGAATATGTTAGAAACAATGCTGTATTTCATTATATATATCATATTCATACTGAACCGTCCTATACATGGATGTCTCTGGCTGAAGGCAATTTAGTTCTTTTTGCGCTGTTGTTCAATGCTCTAGTATTTTTACAGAGTTTCTTCTAGTGGATGTTCCCCCATTCTACTCCTTTTCTAATTGCCCTTCTAGGACCATTGTTCTCACATAGTGTAATCAGAGCCCTTCGCAGAAGGGCTATTTGGGGATTTTCACAAGCGTGCATTTGAGTTGCTCTGTATATAAGTTTCAAAGTTTATTCCTGGGGTTTTTGAATTTTAAAGCCTCCGCTTTTCTAGTGCTAACTGGAACCTCAGTTCTTCCGATTATATAGTCAAATCGAGAACCTCACTCCAGTTTATTATGTTCGATGCAGGCGTTTTACCACGATTAAGAATCTTCAGCTCAGTACCCGCAAGGTATTCAATTAAATATCTTCCTCTGCAGTTGTTTTTGTGCTCCTCTAAACCAGTGGTCGGCAAACTACTAACGCGCGGCAACCATAGCCGCCGTGGCGGCTCTAGTCGAAATTTCGTGGCAGTACCTGTTGCCGACAAGAAGGTCCAACCTGCCACGGCCGCTTCTTTTAATAAGCGGTTTGAGTAACTTTAATTAAAATTCAACACAAAAAATACTTAAATTTCAAGATTAGTATTCTGAAACCTCAAAATTCAAAATCGGTGAATTTTTGCGATCGTCTAAAAATGAACCCCCACCAAAGAAAGCTATCCCTATCTCAGGGAAAATTCAGCGTTGACGAATAAAACACTGCAGGCAAAACAATTTGTTTGGTCAACCCTGCCCTTACCTGAAAAGTGAGACAAAAGTTTGCCCACAACTGCTCTACACTGTATAGTGAAAAGTTGCGTGACAGCCCAACAGCAGAGGATTCTTGTTCTCCTAGCAGTGCTGAATTAGAGTCTCTACCTCTCAAGGAGACAGGTGCCCCTTCAAAATCGCCCGGGAAATAAGCTGGGGCGATAAATATGCTCTTGGTGCTCTTTCAAATGGCCCCTTATATATGGAGCTAAACGCTCCAGAGCCACTAATCCTTTCCCTGTATAACCAGGATTCTTGTATTAGGGGTATACTTGTCTGCACTACTGCCATACATACATACCGTCATACTCTCAGTCATTGTCAGGTTAATTCGCTGCGTCTCCGGACGCTTCTGGTTCCCTTACGGAGCCCTGTTGGGAATGTGACCCTGCCCGCACCTACATAGGTTCGATAACTTAGAGCCACGAGGGGCCTGAATGAGGTTTACAGGGAGAATCCAGATCATTCCCTTCGGTCTGGTTCCCTGACTGTGGGAGTATACCCTCCAAAAATTGGTTTTTAGATTGCGTTTTTAGAAGCTCACGCGACTCAGAATGACCGTAGGATTCTCGGAGATTCCGGGAATTAGTAGGGTCACTGTGTGGTACCGTTAGAGACACACCGTCTACTTGATCTCCAGGTTTATGCCATCCTTGGGCCTAAATGGTTGTGTTATCTCTTCTAGCCAATCCCGCTACCGGATGTTTGCGGCCTGCACTACGATGACCACCTGATAAAGACGTCGTTGAATCTAGAGGCGCGCCACTCTCGGGATAACACGTCAATCTGTCTACAGTTTTCCTCCCTCAGTCTCCTCAGGCTCCTTGGGAGTTAGACAGGCTCCAGGGTAGCCTGACGCAGCGACAACTCTCACCAGAGCGTTTGTAGCCATCTTCACAAAAGTAAGGCCCTGTGTTCCCAGAGTCTTGTCATTTCGACTCCTTAACCACAGTTTGAAAGCCGTGCTATGCGGGCTCTCTTTTTCTCGGCACCGTTATGATTTTCCTTCTTTACCGAAAGCCCAGTTAACTGTTCTTCCACTGCGGCAACTTGACTGTTTTCATCTGTGTTAGATGTCATCCCCGCTTCACCGTCCTAGATCGAAGCCCTTATTATTTTTTACTTTTTGTTAGGCCCGTTTTTTCATAAATTATGAAAATTCTCAACCATTACGTTAATTTACATTTACATTTCTGTAAATAATAAACGGCTTTATCGAATTAGAATTAAATAATGAAAACGAGAGGCCGGCAATGAACATGGCATATGTTTAACGAAGTCTCTTGGAGCACCGAAAATATCTGTTCTCCACTCACCAAGTTAGGATAAACGTAATTTTTAATACATATTTTTTAATAAATTACTAGCTGCATTTATGACTTTAAGATATACACTTTAAAAATAAAATTGATTATTTTTAATAATTGATCTAATTAATACTCTAAATTGTAATAAAGTTTCAACACTTATTAACGCTTTTAACATTACATTATTTACAATATTTATTTAAACATAAATTGCATTCCATTATTAAATTGAACATGTGAACGTAAATTTGTTTACTTTCATGATTTTTACAATTTGCTTTACAAAAGGAAAATTGATTCTTCCCTAAAACACTTTATTTAATGATTTAAGAAGCACTGTGAAGTACTAAAATGCTCTTTAAATTTTCTGGATTCAGTAGGGTTATTCCTTGCGTCATAAAAAAGCCGACTGAGCTGAAGTTTTTCTCGCTGAGTGCATTGAACGTTTGGATGCAAAACTCTCGTCTTGATATTTTATGCAGCTGCGCAATTCGTTCTCATATTCTTTCCACTATTTGCTTAAGAAGTTGGTCAGTCGAATTCTGCTAGGAGTATTCTGATGCTGAGCATAGTGCCAACCTTTCTTCAACTGTTAAGATACGGAGTGCTCGAAATAGTGGACAGGAGAATGTAGCCGACTCGTGGAGGTCATCTATTAAAAACTTTGTTTCCATGAATAACATGTATGAAGCGCAGTATTCAGATTTCTCTTGAATTTTTACCTTGGTGCTGAAAAATTTCCAACAGGTGACGCTTCCACACGAGAACTTGGTACAAAGTGGACCTTGTGTTCAGCTCCCAGTTCCTTGCTGGCTAATTTGAAAGGCTGTACATTTTTATTGTTATGAATTTGGAAAAAGTTTGAATTATTTTAAAGTGATTTCTTTTTAATTAAAAAAAATCGAAAGTAGAGTTGTTAGATACAGTAAAATTTAATCATTCATCCAGGAGGGCCATGATACATCGGATGTATGGATGAAAACAAAATCTATAATTAATTTTATGTTAAGATGAATACTAACTAGCAACGTATTAGTGTGACCTTTTTTCATGTTCGGAGAAAAATTATATCTTTTGCATTCTTGCTATTTTAATATTTTAATAGAATTGGTATCGGTTCTTTTACAACATTATCGTATCACTTTCAGGAAAGCAATGACACTTTTGACATCCTGCAATTCAATACCATGCAGACGATGTTCTTCTTGCATTTTTTCATAGAAGAGTTGCATTTTCCTCGTATTGAAAGTCTGCGGACACACAAGATATTTGCAAGAATATAAAAACTCTACCCTATTTGTAGACTGATTGTCCAAGAACTGTGGTTAAAAAGTATTTGCCGATTAAACTGCGCGTAAAACATAATAAGGGACGCGTGCGGTTAATAAAAAGTCTTTACTCCGGTCGGATTACTAGAGGATTGGTACAAACATTAATGTTTTTATTATTTTTCAAAAGCATCTGTTTTCTTGTTTAAATTGAATTTTAGCTTCTGCTTTTAATATGTTTGCTAAAGGTTCAGCGAGTTTGGAACAATCTTTTATAAATTTGTGGTAATACCCTGCTAATTCTAAAAAATGCTTTTTTTAGGGTTTCATGGTTTCGGATAAGTTTTTACTTTTTATATTCTATTTGGTTCAAGTTTTATACAATGTTCTGTAATATTATGTCATAAATATTCTAATTCGGGTCTAAGATATTTGCATTTATATAGCTAAAGCTGAATTCATACTTCACGGAAACGTTTCAATAATTTGATTAAGTTTTCGGTATGTTCTTTTAAATCTTTTTCGCAGACTATTATGTCGACCATATAGACCAAAAGTCCATTCCCTTTCAGAATTTTTAGGCAATTCTTCATCCATAGCATTCGATTATATTCGAAATAGCCGTCAAGTGTAGAAAATTCTGTTTAGTCTTTATGATAAAATATAAAAAATGCTTCGTTCAGAGATTTTGGATGTTGTGCTCTTATCCTGATTTCATATTCTTCTCTTTTCTTTTGTAGAGAAGCATCAACTCCCAGTTGACTTTCTAATCCTTGTCGAATATTTAACTGAAGAGAAGATATTTTTAATCTGTCTGAATGCTGCTCAATTTTGTCTTTTATTTTAAAGAACCTATTAATAAATCTGTCTAATTCTTCAGTTACTCTAATTTGCCAAATTTTTCTTTGTCGATTAAGAGAAGTGTAGGTCTCGCTTCCTCCGAATAGGATACGTAGTCTATTATATAAATCCTCGTAGTTAGCAACACCATCTATTCTTATTGAGCCGGCTGCTTAGACTTTTAGTTGTCGAGCAATGATGCCGTCCCTCAAAATTTATCTTTAATTCGCTTTCGTTCTAGCTTTTGCATTTTCAATTTGATGAATACTTTTGTCACAGCTTGTTCCATTAATCTTTCCAAATATTAGCCAGTGTGTAGTCTTTAGTACCTACGAATCACCTTAGTAATGTCACTTCTTCACATTAAGTTCTCATTCGACTTATTAATTCGCGTACTCTATTGAAAAATAGCTTAGTGACAGTAAAAAGCGCTGTTTGTCTATTTGATTCAGATACTTTTTATATATTTATTTTATTATTTCTCTGTAAATCATCTGTAAATCCTTTTTGGATTCAACAGTTCTCTATTATGTTTCTTCAAATAGAAAATTTTATTTTAATAACTTCCATAGAATAGATCGTTATTATTAAGTTAAATGTAGTTATAATAAGATTATTTGGAATAATATCCATCTCTATGTTCCACAGTACATTAATGTTTACTTTCTTATATTGTTTGTGATTTTTAAAATGACTTTTTTATTTACAGGTCCACTAGTGAAATTGATGGCAGCAGCACTGAAAAGTTCAGGATGGTACGTAAATGCAGATTTAAGATGTTGCCACGTCGTCTTTAGATGCCATGCGAAATATTTATGTGGCATGCACGTGAACGTGCTGTTTTTTAGGCTAAGGTGTTTTTAATACTGAGAGGCGTCAGTGAGTTGAATACGAAGCTGAAAGCGATTCGGCGGCTTGAAGCCCCATAAAAATGTTTGTTTAGATAAATCGATAATTTTTAAATAATCAAGGTAAAATCTAAAAGAAGATATACGGTATATTTGCATATTTGACCGGCTCCGAAAAAAAGGTTCTAGTACATAAAATCAAGTTTTCGATAAAAACGCGTTTAAGGTTTGGCCCAATATTTAAAAAACTACAATATTCAGACTCTCTTGACCATATGCTGAATAAGCGTTCTTTTTTTTGTTCGTTAAATCTAAATTTAACGTGCTCCAGCTTCCCAAATCCCTTCAAAATGAGGCGCAGGTGGAGGGATGAACTTCCATCGAATTTTGACGTTGGTCAAGTACGCTTTAACTCCAGGGGATTGCGTTACTTTTCGGAAAGTTTCCTTGAGTTCCCGAGTAGCACCCTGAAAGTTCATTCCACGATCACTGTGAATTGTATGAGGTAAACCTCTACGCGACACAAAACGTTTAAGAACAGCAAGAAATGCCTCAGTGGAGTAGTCACTTACTAGCTCGAGATGTATGGCTCGCACTGCAAAACAAACAAATACGGCAATGTACGCTGAATGCGAGGTGTGGCCTCGACCGCGATGAATAGTTATTATAACAGGACCCGCGTAATCAATGCCCACATGTGTGAAAGGTCGTGCAGGTCGCGTAAGACCTGCAACCTCGACCTGCGACCTCGAAGAATCCAAAATTTTTGTCTTATTAAACTCAGGGTTAATTGTGTACCTTCATGTAAACATTTTTCATGAACATGACGAACAATCAATGTCACTACTAGATGTGCTTTCAAAATGATTGGGAACTTTCGATCAAATTCCAGATTCGCGTGAGCTAACCATCCTATAACCCAAATAATATTGTTCCCATCAACGAATGGATTTAATGGTAGCAACGGATTGCCCTTGTTGAGCTCAACTTTCTAGTTTACATTGAAAAATTTCTTTAAATAACAATTTAGCTTGTATATATCTAAGCCACATAATCTCGCTTTCAACGCAATACTTTACAAAAGTGGCATCATTCCTGTTCCTGACTTTTAAAGGCGAAAATCCGAGTTTTATGTCCAAAAATTTAAGAATATATGATAAGATACGCACTAGTTTCGACGAGGAGGAGATTAGATTCGAGAGATTGTCTAAATAAAATCCAATTTGATCATGCACATGATGCACTCGCACACAGGCGTCCAAATCAGTTTCGAGGTTTTTGAACGTCCCGATTCTGAGGCCAAAACTCTTCAATTTCGCTTAGCCAAGACGGGCCATGCCACCATAACTTAGATTCGGCAAATTCAGGAGCTAAAACTCCACGAGAGGCAAGATCGGCAGGATTATCTTTAGTTGAGACATGAATCCAGTTAGCAAAAGGTGCTTCAGCTTTAACGGTGGCAACGCAATTCGCAACGAATGTTTTCCAAGCCGAAGCATGTTTATTTAATGAAGCTAGTACGATTGCAGAATCAGTCCCAAAATTGCGTTTTTAAGTTTGAAAATTGTGATATAGCTTTAACAGCTGAAATCAGTTTTGTGAGCAAAAGTGCACCACATAATTCTAACCGCGGGATTGATTGCGTATTTATTGGAGCTACCTTAGTTTGACTTGTATTTTACCTGAATCAAAAACTAAGCGTAGATAAGCTACTGCGGCATATGCAGCATTTGACGCGTCTAAAAACGCATGAATCGAACTGTCAACTACGTTATTTCCTTGACCTGTCCATCGCGGAATCGACAATTTATCCAGCTTAGACAAGCTATCTCGATACATGTTCCAGTAACTCGCAAGATCTTTAGGTAAAGGATCATTCCATGAAATCGATTTAACTCAAAGCTTCTGCATAAAAATTTTAGCAGCATTCACAACCGATGACACCCAGCCAAGAGGATCATATAATCGAGCAATCAAAGATAAAACCGAACGCTTCGTTTCAACTAAGAATTGAAGTAACTGAATTTTAAAACGATAAACATCTATTAGAGGAAGCCACACAATACCGAGAACTTTCAAAGAGTCGCTTTCATCGAGGGGCTTTTCAACGGCAAGTCCATGTTCTTGCTTATCAATGTCTTCGAGTAACGAAAGCTCATTTCCTTAATAAGAAATTACCCTTTTTGAGGAGAACTTCTACATCTTCCCGAATATCAATCCACATTTCGTTTAAAATGCAACAGAGTATGGTGTCTAGATTGACATTGAGCACACGAAAAAGAACTCGGAACAATCAGCAAAAGAATGGCCAGATGCGAGACAGTTTAAACAAAGATTTTTAGATTTTACAAACTGAAAACGTTCTTTAATTGACTTTTTCTTAAACTTTGAACATGAAAATAATTTGTGCGCAACCGAACAAAAAGGGCAATTATTTTGATTTGACACAACATGAGATCTTACAATATCGGTTTTACTCTTCGATTCATCTACGCGCTGAACTACTTCTAACGCTCGAATCCGTGAATCTAAAAATTCTAAAAACTTTGAAAAATGTAGATATTCAGTTAAATTTCCCAGTTGTAATTCCCAAGCTGAACGATTTTTAGCATCTAACTTTTGAGAAAAATGATAAACCAAAATATCACTCACACCATCCGATTCAGATTCCTTAGGCGAAGCAGTAATCTGCGACTCTATGCGACCTAAATTTTCGAGAGCTGCGATTTTTTCAATTACATGATTGCTCAAAGCCTTAAGTGAATTAACAGAGTCACTTTTCATTGGTGATGTTAAACAAAGTGATTGTAATTCCGCATTAACAAGAGCACGAGGATTTTCAAAACGACTAGTCAATTGATCCCATGCTGTCTCAAAATTATTCGCGGTTAATTTTATATTTTTTATCAACGAATTAGCTTCTCCTTCGACCGAGGATTGTAAATAGTGTAGTTTTTGTAAATTATTCAAAGCACTGTTTTGAATAATAAGTGAAGTGAAATAATGGCGATATTTTGCCTAATCTGTTGGCTTACCTGAAAATTTCGGAAGAGAAATCGAAGGTAACGATGACATTTGACGAGGTTGAGTCGTAGAAGGAAGTTGAAAGTTGAGAGGAACTCCATTATTTCCCTGAGAAGGATTCATTGACGCAGACTTGTTGTCTTCTAATGCTTGCAATTGAATCATAACTGCGTCATTGAACTTGCAGAACGTATCTTCGGCGTTTTCAAATTCCTAATCGATTAAATATCCATTTTCTTCGTCGAAGATCTTTAAATCCAGAATTGGAGTTCCGGTAATTAAGCATAATTGCCAAACTTGCGATACAAGATGCAAACGATTTTGCAAAACTTTTAAATTGGGGATTTCAGCATCCAATTGCAAAAGTGATTCGTAGTGGCGATTTAATGTTTGAAAATTTTGCCTCTGTCGTACAATGAAACCTTGAAGCGAAAGAAACTGCGTTTAATCGTCAACCGAATTATTTCCAATTGCCATCTTGATCAAATATTTTGTAAACTGACAATCAATAAATAATTGTTCCAATGAACCACTTTTAAGTTTTAAAAAACTGAAACCAAAATTATTTCGGAAGATGAAAGTTCAAGAGTTTCAGACGTAGAGTTAAACCGATTGCAACTTCTCAAGCAATGGCATCATAGTCTCAGAACAAAGAAAACATGGCTGACCATTTCAGCGTGTTTTCAAAACTGCGCAACTTCTTATCACTGTAACAGTCCAATAACTGCACTATAAGCACTTAATACACACCGACTCCTGGCAGGATCGCCAAATGTTGAAAGTTTAGGAAATCAATCACAATTGCATTCTGCTAGGTGCGTCAGAGATAGTACATAATAAAAACACCATACTTATCGCCTAAAAGAACACTGTAAAGTCAGTTTTATTATATTCTAAGGTACAACTTTCGGATACAACTATTTACATTTGAACCGAGTCAAACATCCAAACGATTTTTAGTTGTTGACTGGAAAAAAGAACAACTTTAGTGTATTAATACGGCAAAACAGTTTCACGACCGAAACGGACGAACGAGTTTACTAAACTAACTCACACACTCACATACACTATAATTTAAGTCTAGCGCTTTCTAGCGGCTTAATTTCGACGCGCGAAATTAATTTTAATTTAAAAACTAAATCAACTCCACACAAACGTACATATATTACGTTCATTTGTTTGCTTGAAAAAAATATAAACCATCCCAAACTGCCTTATTTTAAATATATAATTATTTTTGCAAATAATTAAGTAAAAAATTTTAAACTTTAGAAAATGTGCCCCATACTACTCTTGAAAAGTGTGCAAAAGTTCAGCCCAAAATAAGGGTTAGTTTTTATAAAAACTCATTTGTTATTAAAAAATGGACTTTTTTCAGCGTCATTTCTACACGTGTTGCAGTAATAATATAAATTAAAGTGGTTGATTGTCTACTACAGAAGTGGTGCTGTAAGTACACTTAGCAGAAAAATGAGTTTTTATCATTAAACTGCATAAAAGTGGCTTCAAAAAGACATGTTTATTTCCTCGTGGACAAACGAAGTAACTCCGTCAATTTTTTAACTAATGGCATCGGACTAAAATCCATTCAATAGGTGCTATTTTAATTTGTTAGATGTAAATCCGTAAAAAATAAGATATATACTATAGTTATTCCAGTAAATAGTTAATTAATGAGATAATTAGAGAATAAAAATAAAATAGTTTTAAACCTAAGGCGTTAGATATCATTTTTGTGAGAAGCAACACACAGATTGGTAACAAGCACGGAAGCTAATCTAAATTTAAAAAAACATCTGTATACATTATTTTGTTGGTGATATATTAAAACTATTCGCAATTCGAACGCGTGAATTTAATTCTAGCGCGAACATCTGGCATACGACAGCTGTTTCCCCCACTTAGCCTCCACTGGCTGCGCCGATCCTTTTCTGTGAACTTTTCCGTAAATCAGACACGATTATAACAATAGATTTAGATGGAATTACTTCGTGAATTTTATAACAATTAGTAGAACTCTTTTTATATAGTTGGCACGAACTTAAGCTTCATTAAATATAAATTTGAAGTTATTTAATTTGTTATAAGAAAAAAATTCTTACATCAAATCTGAGGTAGGATTTTCTGCACGAAATTTTATAGGGCGCCAGGACTCCGGACTTTCTTGACAAGTTGCTCTCAACCATTGCCTCACTATCATTTTTGTTCTCGTTCTCTAGCTCTGCTGTACCTATTTAACATCGAAATAAATACCCTATTCTGCACTTATCCAGTTCGAACCCCTTGTGAATATTATGGAAAAACTACTTTGCAATATATATCTATTGCTGCAGTTTCTGGTTGAACTAAGGCATAGTTTCAGGTCATCAATGTACAGAAGATGGATCAGTTGATGGCCTTCCTCGTTATAATGTATTTTGAACCCATGAGACATGTTATTTACTGTTTGCTCAATGGGTCCAACGCAAAACACGGACCATAATGCACTGAGGGAGTCTCCGTGAAAGATACCCGTCGAAACGCATATTAATCTACTTATCCTTGGTTGTCTATGATCAAAATACCTGATTTTTATACATAAAAGCATCATTTTACGACATAGAAAGTTGATGATGCATGGACAGATTTTGTAAATTTTTACGATTTCAAAGAAATAGTCATGTGACATGGAACGAAACGCCTGATTTTAGTTCATGTAAGGCTTGTGTAATTTTCTAGTTTTTCTTTTCTACGGTTTAACCTGACGGATGAACCTGGAGTACCTTGGATTACTTGGATCACTATGGATTACCTTGAATTACCGCTGATTACTCTGGATTACATAAATTTTCTGACGTATGTTCATTTCATATCTCCTACGAATAGAGATTTGTATGAATTACTCTCATATCGCATCAAAAAGTGGATCGAATAGTCGATCACTCGGACCTAGTCTAATGTTAACCGCGAGATGCCGGTTTTTACACCAAATGGAGGTACGGTCGAGGGCACAGAAATATTTAATTTAAACTTGTGGTAAATATTCTGTCTCCATGTAGGAATAAGTATTTTCAAAACAGATTTGTTTAGATTAAAAACTTTGGTGCCGTATGAGGAGGTGAAAAGTAAAAGCGCAAAAGTCACAAAGTTAAAAAATTGACTCAGGGTTATGTTTTGAATCTTTCCCATCAATTATATCGCTTAGAATAGTCAAAATCGAGCTAAACATTACGGAATTACTCTAGCTTATTTTTCTCCATTTTGTGACTTCTGCGCTTTTGCTTTCCACCTCCTCATATAGTGTTACACCCAGTCGATCGACTGTTTGACTTGCCTCTGAGTGAAATTCAAGTTGTGGTAAAATACAATTTATTTGTTTGCGAGAATCCTTCTTTGTCACTGCAAGTCATTAATTTCGTCATTAATTAATTGCTTAAAGGTAAGCTTTAATTTGGTAAACTATTTGTGGGTGATCGAAATAAGTTGAACATTTTAGATCGCACAAATTTTGCGAGTAAAAAAAGTTTTCCAAACCGTTTAAAATATTTTCTTTTTTATTCATGGGTATAAATTTTACCAGACTTAACTTTTTTTTATTCATTGTTTTCCTTCTTGGTTTCAGGAAAACAAAATGAGTAGCGGTGGTTCTAATCTTTAGGATGAGTTTTAGGAGGAGATGTCATTTTTTTCAAGCCTGGAAGCTGAGATCTCTACTAAAATTGCACGCATACTGAATTTTGCTCTCGTTGTATGTGCATTGACCAATAAGCTTACTTTGTCTGGGGTTGCTGATAAAGACATAGAGAGAGAAAAGACATTCTTAGACTCTAGTGGAAAATCAGCTATTCAGGATATGATGAGTTCCAATGTAATTTTCTGGCGCTATCCACCGCTGCAAGTTGAAGCAGCGAAAACTGAGGGGCAGGAGCTTCAAGGCATCTCGTATGGAGAACAGAGAAAAGCCAAATAACGATCGTGGAGACGATCGTTCTTCGAATAAAACTTCCTTCAAAGTATCAGCCCAAAGTAATGCAGATGGTGCAGGCACTACTGGTCGTATGTTCTATATATTAAGAACCATTCAAAAAATGATAGACAAATCAATCAACTGCACAAATCATCACTTATTCTGTGACCTATGTCTTGACATCTTAAACGAGAAGAGAGCTACTATTTACAAGAGAGGTGCAACGTGCTGGAATATTCACAATTGTACCAGACATGTAGAACGCAATTATCTTAATATTCAGACCTCGGTTCACACGCCATCAAGGTTTGATTCTATGGATAACTTTTTAGCTAGTCATTGAAAAAAAATTGAGTACCAGCGAGAAATCTTCAGCTGATGAAAAATGAAAACAGTGTGTCTTGCAAAAGAAATCATAAGTGATGAAGAAAATTCAAGAGAGACAATAGAGCCTTAATGAAAGCTGCTTAGAATTCTACTGATTGCCAGAAACAGAGAGAAATAACAGAGTTTTGCAACATTTTAGATGAAAATGATCTCATTTTGAAACAGAGCAGAGAACCTAATGATTTTGTACAGCATGTTATATAGAAAATTGCTCATCAAAGAGAAATTAATCCTGAAGATAAAATGATTATTTCTACAATACAAAAAAGGCATTTTTTTAGAGTTGAATTTATGAACTAAAGTCTCAGTATATATAATCAGTTATTGACGCATTTTGCAATGCAATCAAGCGATCTGATAAGAGTAGTATGCCTAATTTCACATATTGTACAAAGTCTGGTTTTTTACTCCACCATCTATAGACTGGTTTACAGCAAAATGTCAGATGAAGGAACCACAGCTACAAGTGGAATCCAAACAACCAGAACCTCGCTAAAAGTACATCGAATATTTTCCAGAGGTACCGACTCAAGGATCGAAAACCCAGCCTCTAATGGAAAGTCCAAGCACCTAATCGCCTGCGCAGCAGAGGCTCTGTTAATCACTGTTGACCTTGCACAGCACCGCGAACATTGAATGTGACGTTAGTCACCTCGGGATGCTTTCTTAGGGCTACCATGTGTTACTCCACAGGTTTTAAGTCTTCTGCTTTTTGATGTTCTAGAAAGTTTCTTACAATGCGACAGATTGTTAGTAAAACCTCTTTCTAAACTGCTGACAGTGTCCTACTGCCTAATTATTGTTCAAGGTGTGCAGTACATCTTGCGTAAAAATTACCTCTAGCCGAAATCACAATAGGATGAATAGATGCATGTTTGACATTCCTCGATATGGGCAACCATTCGTTGGTGTCTCCATATAACCAGCACTGGTCAACTACGTTTTGATTTAACACGTGTTTGCTTCAAATTGTGGGGTTGACGACCTTGTCCTAAACTGTAATAATAAATGGTCAACTACGTTTTGATTTAACACGTATTTGCTTTAAATTGTTGGGGTTGACGACCTTGTCCTAAACTGTAATAATAAATCCTTCCGTTTATGAAAACAGACTATCCTTTTTAGCCAAATATAGGATGCCACACTATCCTCTTTATGTTGAAAAAACGGTGCCCAAAATTACTTGAAGGGCGCAATTCATTACCGATTTTGAACTTTTTTAAAGAAAATTTCAGCGTTTAATTTTGAATAGAATTATGAGAGCCGATTTTTGACCTTTTGTTTATTTTAACTTCTGTTTTAATGCAAAAAAAGGAAAAAATATCGATTTTGACGGATTTTTTTTTATCTTCTTAAAAATTTTTTCCCCTGCTGAATATCGCTTGAATTTGATGCACGGGGGTGCATGAATAAAAAAAATTGTTGACTTGTTAAGTTATTTGGTACAAGCACATTATATTAGCAAATTGCCTAAATCGTGAATTGTTCGCTCGCAAAGTATAATTGTGCTTTTTTTATTGCTTGTCTGACCACGAAAATGACACTTGATCATGAAAATTTGTCACTTCATATTTGTTTATATATTTCTTAACAAATTATATAAACAAATTCATATTTTATTCGTTGATCTTTGGTTTATTGACCAGGGAATTTTTAATTATTAATTTTAGATGTTAATTTTGTTTGTCTACTGGTCTATATCAATATTATTAAAATATTGATAAATCT
>JAAAKG020008830.1:0-21174 GCA_010014905.2 Druon quercuslanigerum
TCTATTCGATAATTGCTTTCAAAATTATTGACGTGGTAAGTATTTGTGGTAAATCAAAAATATTCATTTAGAAAAGCCACGAAATATCCAGCGGATTCGTGGCAGATCAGCTGCGTAGGTTTTTCCCAACTCCGTAGAGGGGCTGCCCGATCAACTAGCGAAAGTTTTCGCTCGCTGATTGGCCACAGATGCGCGCGCGTTGACTGCAGCAGTATTTTTCTCTCCGTGTATAAGAGAAGCGTTAATGATTTTTATCGGAGGCAGTGCGTGCTTGCGATCTTGGGTTCGTTTCTTAGTACTTGCGGATTTTTCAGTGCACTGCGCTTTAGCGTCATAATCAAGACATGCTATTAATAATATGTCTAAAATATAATTTGGAATATCCTTGATATTTATATCACAGATATTATTTTATTTTTTCTGATAAATAACAAACCTTACACTATTTTTATTCATCCATATTGGTGTGATATTATAGAGAAGATGCTTTGATGCCACAAGTTCTACAAGTAATAGTTGGATCTTTAAAAGAGGGTATAATTTGTCTTAAATATAGACCCTACTTTGACACTAAACCTGGCAAAGCGGCCGGTTTCAGACATTTTTAGCGTCAAAGCAGGGTCTAAATTACATTGAAATCGCTGCTTATTTATAGAACCTACTTTCGACTCAGGATACCAGCTCTGAAAGAATTGTTCTTTGTCATTCAATGAAAAATCAATCTGCCCTTTTTAGGGCCACCAAACATTTTAACGAAGAAATGATTGAATTGTTTTTTAAACATATAGCATACATAACCGAACATGTTGCACACAAGCAAATAATTGTCGACCATTGATACCTCAGGCCTTACTGTGATTATACCACACGGCGCCTAAACGACCTGGCGTCTGAACGTCCTGGCGCCTAAGCGTCTTGGCGCCTGAACGTCCCGCGCCTAAATGTTCACACATAAACGGCGGCGCCTAAACGTCACGTACCCAGCAATAATCGAACAGTCAGCCTGAAATCAGATAGAGTCAGAAGGAGTCGAGAACAGCCAGTGCGAGCCTACAGTTCTAGATGGGAGTCAACAGCAGTTAATGGACCTTCAGAGAGTGTTTATTGATATTAGTGACATGTCGCTATTGAAGTCAGAGTTAGTTTACAAGAAAAAAACAATCGTATAAAATCCTACGAAATCCGAAATTATCTCGGCTTCCCTTTAAAAAATGTGTGTTAGTGACTGATCATAAAAGAGTGGGATTGGTCATATCTCAAGAGATAGGTCATATCAGAAGTGTATGATTAGTCACAGGCGGTGGAAATGAGCAATTTTTATGGCGGGTTTACTGTTTTTTATTCTGCATTTCTTGTTTCTTGATAAAATAGAAAATTCTTGTGCAAAAAGAAACTTTTTCGATTTAAAAATTTTCCGGATCAGAACATTGAAACACTGAATTATTTTGATGCAGCTCAATAATACAATTGTAAAGCCCTTGAGAAAAGCCCGATGACAATATGAAGGAAATATTTCTTCACTTGGGGCAAAAGAAACTGCTTTTTAATATTCATGCCATACTTAGATCTTATGCACTACAATTATTTGCGATTAAATATTTAAAAACATTTCTTCAAACAAATTCTCTTTATTCAAATAAATCCTGTGAGACTTGGAGACACTACTGAGGACTGACGGTTCAAATCGATTTTCCTTTTTACCTGTACACTCCCTGACCTATAGTAGAGTCTCAGAGGATATAGAAAAGGTAAACAAAAAGGGTCCCTGGTCATGTCAACACAACCGTTCCCAATAAAAACACGATAAATAAAATGACTTCTTTAATTAAGAATTTCTGTAATAATGAAAGCTGGATCGTGCGACGATCCAAAAATAAAAGAAAAAGATTGCTTATGTAACTTTTTAATGTAGAATTGCTTGAAAACACCGATTACCCTTGAAATTTTTAGATGTTCTGAAGGTAGGGCAAACTCCATAAAACGTACAGCTCATCAATTATGTTTGAAGGGTAGCCTTATAGCGTGATCGATATTAATAAATACTTTCTGTTCTAACTTTATTGAATGTGTGATATCCATTATCCATTTACTCCATCTTATACTTATATGATATAGGTGCCTGATATCACCTTTGTCTTTCACAATAAAAATAAATTTTATCTTCATCGAATGAAAAAAAGTAAAGTGACACAAATAAATGAAGATCATTTTTCCTCATAATTTGTGCTTTACAAGAACTCCCGCAACAATAATTTCAGGACTTTTAATTTCCAGAAAGTTGTATGGGTTTTAATTATCCATCCCCTTAGGAATTGATACCATCCACAAAATTAATAGAATAGCTGGCGCGGACCACTTTATGAACCCTAAATAATATCGCGTTTTCATGGTAATACGAGTTTGAGAAATAAGAATATATTAAATGCCAGCGATTACGTGTTTTGAATCCAATCATGCTTTCATTTATTTATATTTTTCATTTATCATTTATATTTCATTTATATTTATAAATAAAAACAACCATCAGATTCTTTGTAAATGGATATGTTGGTTTTAAGTAATGAAATTAATTTCAAGGAACTTTTTATATTCTTTAATTTAAAATTTTAAAAGTGAATGTATAAAAGGAAAGAATTAAAATTAATTATTGACAATTTCATCCCTTTGGAAAAAACTTGTGTAACAATATATAATAATCGCTGGGGGATGTCCCGAAAATCTCGCAATCATTGTTGTTGAACATTTTGGGCTTGGCATTACTTGAAGTACTATTAGGCGGTTAAATAAAAAATTTGAAATTATATATTATATTATTGAAAATATTATAGATGTGTAATGTTACTGCTTTTTGCTGAAAATTCAAATTTTTGAATCAGAATTAATAAAATTTTAAATAAAATGTACAGTTTTAAACAATTTTCGGTTATATATGCCTTTTTTAGTGGAAAATTGATATTTGTCGTAAAAAATATTAGATTTCAAAGAGACAAAATTTCTAAACAACTTTCAAGTTTCTGATGTTTCAGCATTTTTCACAAAACATTGGCGTTGGTTTTAGGTCATAAATACCCAGTTTCGTCGAAATTTGTTATTTAAAAAAAAATCATTGGAATTAGTCTAACGATTTCGGTTAAGAAAAAAAGAAAATTCACAATCGTGAAATATTTTGCATTATGATATTGTTTTTCGTTCAAACAATGGGAGTTTTATTAAAAAGTTATTCGATTTTAAAAAAGATTTGCAATTTTTGAACATCTTAAAGTTACACTGTCTTTTCCCATCAAAAAAATTAGTATTTTTTAATAAAATCATTAAAAATATCCTTAAATCTTTGAAATCCTGTAAAAACTTTGGAATTATGTAAATCTAATGAAAATTCCTCAGAATCCTTTGCATTATCCCAACATTTTTTAAATTCTTTAAAAACCTATTAAAAACTTTTTAAATTGCTTGTAAATTTCTTTGAAGAATTAAAAATAACCTGAAATATTTCAGATTTTTTACAATTGTTTCAAATACCTTCAAATCTTTTAAATTTCTTGAAAATTCCTAAGAATCGTTTCAAATACCATACAATATTTCAGATCCCTTAAACTCTTATTTTAAGCAACAAAAAAGTACAATTTTAAAGAAGATTTATAATTATGAATAATTGTTTTCTGCTAGCTTTTTTCGTCGAAAAGTGATATTTTTAACTTTAGAAAATCATTCGATTTTGAAGTATATTCACAAGTTTTGAATAATTTTAGGTTATATTGGCACTTTATATCAAAGTTCGATATTTTCAATAAGTAATCATAACATTTCAAAGTTAATTATAAATTGTTGAAGAATTTTTGGTTAGGTTCGCGTTTTTGACCGGAAATCGGTCTACATTAAAAAAATATCGACAATTTTCCAACAATGCTTGAAACAATGTTTAAAAATCTGTCAATTAAATTAATAATTAAACTAAATTAAAATCTATGACAAAACAGAGCTTCTGAATTTGTTGTCTAGAAAATCCCGTTTCTTTCATAAAGAATATTAAAATAATAAAAGGAAATTAAAGAACCAAATAAAATTAAAAATTTAAATTTACATAAAAAAATCTATGCTAAATAAATAAATATGTAAATCTCCCCTCCTCTAAAGTAAAGTTAGATTTTGATGAAACCTTGATAATTCGAATTTATGGAAATATTTGAATATAAAATATGGATTTTCATCTGCAGAATTCTCATGAGGATGGAAAGAAATCCTCTATATCTTACGCAACGCTTTTATGGGGTTGGTGGTGGGGGTTAATCTATCCGTATACCAACGGGGAAAAACTGCAAGAAAAGTATAAAAATCTTTACGTAGGGTTCGGGGAAGGGGGGGGGGGGGTTCGAGAACCACAAGAAAATTTAGTTTTGTAGCACAGGTATATGGACGACACAAAACCTATTTTACTAGCAGATCGATTGATATAGGGACATCCATAAATCGATTTTTTCAATGTTGATATTGAAACATATGCGAATATATGTGAATCATCAAACGATGCGTTGGTTCGTGTTACCAGCGGTAATTACAGTCGTATGTCCCTGGCTTTTGTGGAGTATATCGACATCGATATCCTATATCTGAGTTGGCCTATCTATTCAAGCTGAACATTCCATTCTAGCAGATGTTTAAAATCGCGTACATATATGACTATAGATATGAACTTGGCAATAAACTATACGATTCGCAATACAAATCTTGTCTTTGACGCTCAATGTTATCCTTTTTTTATAAGACTTGCAATGTATCAAAATTCTCATAAAGAATGATAAAAAGCGAGTACAATATTTTACACAAAGAAACAATTCGAAACTATAATTACTTAAGCTTAGCATTTATTTGAATAACTCGAGCGGGGTACTGATCCTACAAGTGTGGCCCAGCGGAGGTTACTACTCCGAATTATATCGGAATGCTCCGCATGCGATGAAGTTTAAACCAAATAAACAGTTTTAGGACTTCAGCTACCATACCCACCCTATTCTTTTTTTTCAGTCCATTTTTTTTAAGAACTAAAAATTTGTGGTTTATGTAGGAAAGAACTCAGTCAAATTAAAGGTATACCGGCATCAAATTTAGATGACACCGATCAGCCTCGTAATGATGTTTTTGCGAATGTAAACGTTCATGTTGTTAAAACTAATGAAATTATCATGTCAAATGATCACGATCCAGACATCTCCTTCTCAAAACTCGAGATGAATGTTATGCTGTGCATTGACAAATATCATAAGGCTGCAGTTAAAGTTCTTGATCAAAGCAAAGAAAACTTTAAAGCATCCACGAGTTAGTTAGTTAGCTAGCTCACACGACATTGACTGATCCTCTACATTTCTATGGAAGATGCTGTGCATCCTCATTTCGAGGAGCTATTCCCGGAAGTTTTCCTCCTCTGCTTTCTGAATCTGGGCTTTCAGGAGTGAGTACTCAAAATAGATAAGATTTGATGGATTCTGCTCACTCCTGATACTAAAGTTAAGTCCGATTTTTTCAGCAGACTCCTCCTGTGCTTTGTACAGAAACTCTCCTTTGCTCTCTTCTTCATGCTTCCCATTTTATGAAGAGAATCTCTTCCATTTGCAACTATGTGCTGTACCCAAAATAATCCTGTTGTGAACACATTCAATATTCAATATTCCGTGACCACCTTAACGGCGTGAGATGTAGAGTCGTGGAACAGAAGACTTAAGATGCATGCATTTGTTTATGTGCATAACCTTTCGTGTCCCGATATCAATGGATCTGAGCTCGTTCTTCGTCCATGGAATCACTGCAAATGAATAGAGTACTTCCGGGACAGCAAGCATGTTCGTTGCAGATACTTTGTTCTTCGCCGACAGTTCGGAAGACTAAATCTGCCAGATGAGATGTTTAAATCTGCTTCGGAGAGTATCCTTTATAGATGTCACATTCTGAATGCGGCTCTGTGGCACTCAGGTACGTATACGTCTCTCCAGCGCAAAGGTGTCGTATAGCGCTTCTATCGACAATTTCAGGGTTTTCAGAGATGCCATTAGGTTTTCCTCGCTTCAAATAAACCTTGAAGCATTTGTCTAACCCAAATTTCATTGCTATTTCCTCACTGTTTAGTTCGACAATCCCTAGAGCTAGGCGCTACTCGTACTTAGCCCCTTTTTTGGAGTACTTTGGCATGGTTTCGGAGACGTTGACGCAAAAAGTGCGATAGCTCTGGATGTTTCTCGCACCACAGAGCATGCAGTCGTGCCATGTAATTCTCTCGTTCTCTCTCTCATTCGTATCATAGCATTCTAGCAAGTCGTGATTTTGTCGCTCCGTCTACCTAAAAGCCCCAAGATTCCGCCGGTCCATTGCATTGACTCCATCTTCATTGGCTCGACTCATTTTTGGGAGCCCACTAAAAGCTAGGGAAAAGGGTTCGTCCATCCTTGTAGAGCCACGCATACAAGGATAAGGCTGCGTACTCTGAGAGGTCGACCGGTATCTCAGAGTTACCGTTCTAGACACCTCACCCAGGTGCCATTCAGCTTTCGGCACGGTTTTCACACCTCCGCTTGGGGGTTAATTCCCTCGGGACCACCCCTAGACAATTGTCCACGACTGCCTATTAATTTTTTTGAATCATATTCAGCAGAAACCCTTGGTAAAGGAACCCTCTATCGCAACCCGAGGACGCCTTCGGTGGATTTATCATAAGCCCTTCGGTTTGATTCTAGAGGAATGACAAAAATTTTCCCTTATAAACTACTATCTGATAGCACAAAATTGCCTAAGTTTAACTTAAATCTGACAACTTTGACTTTTTGAGTGGGTCGCTTGAGGAACGACGCCCCATATATATATATATATATATATATGAATTTTTAACGAAAAACATAAACTTGTCGTCAAAAATGGATTAGTTTAAACTTATTATAAAAAATTTAATTTTGGCAAAAGTATCTTTCAAAAAAATTGTTAAATTGTCAAACAAAAAATCGGAATAGCAACAAAACGGTGGAATTTTCAACTAGAATAAATACCCTTTAACAAAATCTTTAAATCTCAACATAGTATATTAATTCTTAAATAAACAGTGGAGTTTCTAACACAATAATAAAGGTTCATTTTCTACTAAGACACATGAATTTTTCCAAAATAGGAGAATCTTCAACCAAACAGTTAAACTTTCAAGCAAGAAGTTTAATTTCCTATAAAAAATACGATTTTCTAACCAAATACATTATGTTTTAAGCAAACAGTTTAATTTAATTTAATTTAATTTAAGTTTACAACCAAAAAGATTAATTTTCTAGCGAGAATATCAATTTTCTACCAAAAAAATAAATGAGGTGGGCCAATAAGGCCGGTTCTTCCCCAATTTGGTCATTCGTATCTGCCCACATCATTTCCAGCGTTTTTGAATCGACTGTTATTAGTTTTTTAATTATAAATTGATATTCTATAATAGAATTAAGCCTAATTATCGCGTGAAAGTTTTAGTTCCTAATGAGATTTTATCCTTTTTTTTTTAGCTTTTTTTATATCATAAATATTTTTCTTGTATAAGAAGAACATAAATAATGGAGAGGAAAAACGTTGATGAATGTCACTATACAAATGATTTGGAAACTTTTCATGGTAATTGGCTGTCTAAAGTCGTTTCCTCATCTTCATCCCTTCAACTTGAAAGGGCACTCGAACAGGCGTCCATTTGATTACATAGTCCAAGCTTACCGCTAACCGCTTGGTATCTGACGTATCCAAGGTACTACAGTGAGCTTGAAATGTGAGCACAGTTTCCTACAATCCTTGCACTATCCACTTATCACCACTTATCGGATTTGGTCCTGTATTAATCTGACTCCACAGATTACAAACTTTTGAAGATGTATGTCGGACAAGGGTTCGTTAGTGTAAGATTTAGCCTACCTCGGATGGGAGAATTCAATGTTAAAAATGTTAGTTCGACCAGAGTGAATCTGGGGAAAACTGTTAAAGCCTCGCGGACAACCCGCTTAGTTGCCCAACCCTCCTTTTTAATTCGCTCTTGAAGAAAATTTGTCTGCGATACCAATTGCAGTATAGATTAGCATCAATTATATTTCTTCTTATAGATTGTCACTAGCTCATGAAGGTCGGAATGAATTACATACAGTGCAACGTATCTGAACGTAGTTACCAATATATAGTACTTGACTGTTTGGAAAGACATCATTGAGGGCTTTGCATTTTTTTATTAGTCCATTTACAACTTCCACAGCCCACCATATTTTGGTGACGAGTATCCATTCATTTGCTTCGATGGCACTTCCAGCACCGACAAGCAATCTCTGAAACCGCGATAAATTTGCGCAATTTGGCAATAACGGATTGAAGCAAAATAGAGAAAATTCTGGCTTCTTTATTTTTTTCATTTTGTGAAATATGGACCTAAACCACCTGGAAACAATACATATGAACTAAAAAAGATAAATTTTCAACGAAACATGGAATATTTAAGTTTTCACCTAAAACAAATTATTTTTTAGCCACACTGTTAGAAATTTCTGGAGGAATTTTCAGAGACGTGTAACTAAACCTTTATGCATTCACATGTCTCAGAATATTCTGTTACAATTTAGTAATTTTCAGTTACTGTAATTAAGAATTTTAAGGGATTAAAATTGTTTCGGTACATTATTTTAATATGAAATATGTAGTATATATTTGTCCTGACAATATAAATAGAAAAACTATATGTATGAGTGACGTTAATGTAAACACATTTGATTCATTGAGTACATTTAAAAAACTCAGATAAATACGTAGTTATTTACATATAAGCTGCGCTTACATATAGTCTTAACGTAATTTAAATTGTTAGAAGACAAATATATACTATAAATTTATATTAAAATTAATGAACCAAAGGAACGACTGCTTTTTAGAAGTTCATTGAGGAGGCAGATGATCGCAGTATGCATCGAAGTTGATGCCTGGGCGTAGGAAGAAATTTCCTCTAGATTTTCTGCATTCAAGGAAGTTAAGTTAGCTGATGGTTAAAGTGAAAATAGCTAATTGTATATGTAGATGGCCATAACTTTTTCTATGCATTCCGGCTTTAGTTTAAATGTCGACGGCCATGACTAACCTAAGATTTGGAAGTTGCATTAGGAAGTTATAATTTTATTGTAAGTAACTAGTACGCCCTGCTAAATGAAAGAAAGTTGAAAATAAGGTAAATATTATTTCAATTAGATTTTTGATTAACAATTGTTTAGTGTAATATTGCAAACCAAATAATTGCTTTAATAGGTGTTCAGGTGGGTGACAGCGCGGTTTAGCACTCCATAATTCTCCAAATGAGCCAAAATTTACTCTCAAAATGATAATTTGCCCCCTAGATGCCAAGATACGCAATTACGTTCATAGGAATAAATATGAGACTGAAAATTTTCATTGTGAGACCAATGACATTTGAGCTGCAAAAAATTTAACACCAGCGTTTTTCTATGTATTGCTGGTAAAGATGCAGCCATACATGATGTTTTTTTTTGACCATCCAATTCTTGTTGCTTACAAAGGAGGCGCGCAGGCGTGAGCGAGATACGTATGTGGTAAACAAAACAAAGTGATTCGAATAAATCAGTCATACAGAGTGTTATAGTATTGCTAAACGACAACATTTTAGAAATAGATCCCTTAGACAAATGTTCAATAGGATGATACATTTCATATAATAGCAATACGTATATTGCAGTTTCGTACCACAAATATGAATAAGTAGTATTTACAATATTTCAGTAAGTGTATTTTGTACTATTCATGATTACTCATAAGTAAGTACTCATAATTTCTAACCTACGAGCGTATGGTTATATCAGATATCATTTCTATCAGTCTAGTGCCCAACCGTAAACTTCGAAACTCCACTAACCTTGGAAGTACCATAAATTTCAGTAACTTTAGTATCCTTAATGTATCGACATTTTCCAAACATTTCTAAGAGTGCAAAAGGAAACGAATTTTGACAATATATGGCTCAATTCTCTATCAAAATAGTCGAATTTATCGACCAAATGAATTTTGAAAACAGTAGTCGAATTCGCAACCAAAAAATTATTTGTTAACAAAATTGTTGAATTTCTAAGAAAGCAAAAAATTAATTTTCTACAAAATAGTTGAAAATTATTTTCAGAAAGTAGAGAGAGCATGGAGAGGGAAATTAGAGGAATTGAAAGGGGTGGAGAAGAAGTAGGGAAAATGCTGGGAAATGAGGGGATGGGAGTGGAGGGGAAGTGTTGAGGAGAGGTGAATAATACAGTTGCACAGGATGAAAGGGGAGATGGATGGGAAGCATTAATGGGTGTTGGAGTTAAAAGGAAGAGTACCTGTTTGGAAGGGGTGAAGGGATGAGAAGTGTGGAGAGTGGTTGGGGAGTGAGGGGAAATAGTGTATGTATAGTAGTAAGGGAAAAGAATAGTATGATTGAATAAGGACAGCAATGGATATCAGAGAAGAGGAAAGAGAGAAAGAGTGGTAGGGGGAGGACAGAGTTTTGAACAACTTATTTAACACATTAATAGGTAACAAAATCCCTCTTTTTATGCGCACGGTGGCGCCTACTTTGACTAATGTTTTTTAACTTTGTCTTACTGGTCTTGGTAACATATATTTTTTAAATTAAATTTCGTTCAATTGTTGTCTTAAGAATGGTATTATATAAAGTTACAATTTACCGAACAAATTAAATGTATTGCTTCCACCTTTTTATCTTTAACCCTAATAAAAATATACCATGCGGAAATCTTTTTTTTTAATTACTTAAATTTTTGGTAGAGTATTACGTTCCAGCAAAAAATGCTGGATTTTAATTTAATTAAAAGACGCACCCATTTCGTCCATCGCAGTTATGATAGAATGCAGATGTTCCAAGTGTGAGTGGTTATTATTCAGCTGACGAAATATGATCACAATCCCTTTTCGCCTCCCTGATATTTTTCTCTTTCGGACAAACTCTCTACGGAAGAAAAAAAGTATGCCGGAATAAAATTTTCAACGTACATTTTATCAAATTAAGTTTAATTCATTTGGAGTTCGTTTTATAGCAATAGAGGCCTGAATTAGGTCTAAATCAGCTTTGAATTGTCACATAGCGCACATTTCTGTAGGTCAATAGTGTTGTGCCAGCTAAACAGACTTGAAAATACATGAGAAACAGGATAATTTATGCCTCCATAAGTTTATATAAAATACCATTTGCTCTTAATCATATATAATGGCAATTTTTATAATTGGGTTTGACTTTTATAGCTGGGATTCTGTTACCAATTTCAATATTTTATTATTATAGAACATAAAATTTGTATCACAATTGGAAAATTAAATTATGAGTCGTTAAACAGAATTTAAATATTTAGATGAGTTTAACATCAAATTTACTGCTTTGCCATCTATTTTCGCTGAATTGCATATTGACTCTGCTCTCTAAATTTGAATTGTAAAATATAACTGATTATCAGTTAAATTCAACTAATTTCTATAGCTAGAACTGAGCTACTGATTATTATTAGTAATTTACTGATTCAGTTAGTTAAATAAAAAAATAATAATTCATTCAGTTATCCGAAAGAATAGAGTCCGGCTGCTGAACTACCAATTGAATAGTAAGATTTCAATGGATGAAATCAGTTAATTTTTAAAGTTTATATTTCGGATACATTCTGGTATTCTTTTACATGAATTTAAATTAAAAATAAGTTTCTAAAAGTTCCAAAAACTCGACGTTTGCAGACGTTTGTCTTCTCCAAGTGTTCCGCAATCCACATAGTTCGACACTTTGACTATTTTTTTCGGTGTATTATATTAGGTTATAAAACCAACAAACATTTTATTTCAATGAAGATATTTTTGTCAACTGTCATTTTCAATGTCACAGAATAATAAATTTTTCTTATTGTCCATGATAGCTTGAGTTAAGTAAGTTATGTTCTATTAGCTTTTTATTTCTATTTAGATTAGTTAATATTATTAAATAACTTATTCTTAATTTAAAATTCAATAAACTGAATAATTAGTAAAATTTTCACTATTTACATTAATAAATGCTATGAAATAATTGATTCATTAGTCAAAAGTTAATAAACTGATTTAATTAGTAAATTTTTCACTAATTCAAAGTAAGAGAGTGGGTATGGGAAGTACCTTTAATTTAAAATTCTACCGAGGTTTGGAACCGGAATAGAAATTCGGAATATCTAAAACATTCATGATGTCCTGTCGTAAATCACCGGCTAAAGCAGAGAAATAAAACAAATTCATTTGGATTTACACAGGAGAATTTCCTATTTTTGTCTCTATATATGTGCATTCCTGGGAGCAGACTGAGTTCGTAGGGAAACTCATTTGTCGCATGGAAACTGTGAGACGTAGCGCGAGATTTCGATAATTAGATTGCCACCTACTACTAATGACCTTGTCACGTTGTAACGTTTCTCTTCAATAAGAAATGTTACAGGAAGGGCATGAAAAAATTATATTACTCACATCACTTCAAAAAGTTACAGTATTATTTATTGGCAAAAGCAAATGATTAAGAGCGAGAAAAATTTATAGTAATGAAATATTGTGATGAGAAAATTTAGTTACGCGAAAGATGATTCGACTTTTTTCTAATAAAAACTACTCAATTTTTTATTGCACAATACATCAATCCTTTAATCAGGGTATCTACCTTACCTGGAAAACCTGGAAAACCTGGAATTGTCAGGGAATTTTTATATACCTGGAAAAACCTTGAAATACTAGGGAATTTTTTTCAAGAGCGTAGTTCATTTTTATTTAAATTGCAATAATAAATGGGTTAACACGCTCTTTTGTTTTAAATTTATTTTTTGACTAAAAGTTCAGTTTATAAAGTTTGTTCCAAGCGGAACTTGAACTATTTTGTTTTAAATTTGTTTCTTGTTTTTTTTTATTATTTAAAATTAATTTTCCTACTTAAAATATAACTATTTAATATTTGTTTAAAAAATGTATTGAAAAATTCATGTTTTTGGTTGTAAATTCAACTATTTTAGTTGACCAATAATTATTTTAGTTGAAAATTCATCTTCTTGGATTAAAACTCAACTATTTCAGTTGATGATTCGACATTTTAATTGTAAATTCATCACTTCAGATGAAGATGTAACTTTTTTTTATAAAAAGTAATTTTTTTTTTGTTGAAAGTGATTTTTTTACCTGGAGGTTTAACTAATTCCAATTGAATATTCCATATTTTTAGTTGAAAAATCATTTCTTTGCTTGAACATTAATTTTTTGGCTTAAAATTTAATTATGTACTTTTTGGTTGATAATTTATCTTTTTTAGTACTTTTTTTCAAAATTTAACTATTTTAGTTGAATATTCTTTCTCTTATTTGAAAATTCTTGTTTAGTTGAAAACTATTGTTTAGCTTGAAATTAATTTTGTCACTATAAATGTTAGTATTCCATTTTTTATTGAAAATTATTATTTTTTTAGTTAAAACTTCAACTATTTGGTTGAAAATTTGTCTTCTTTTTTTTTTTAAATTCAACTATTTCGATAAAAAATCATGTATTATGTTAAAAAATTGTATTTTGGGTAAAAAATGAATCTTTTAATTTTAAAATTTGCCCCTTTGGTTGAAATTTATACTATTTTCTTTTTTTTTTCACTAATGAAGTAATGCTGATTTAAAATGATGAATTAAAAAAAAATACGTTTAGAGAAAAATTTGAAATCGTCCGCCGAATCGCCACCCTGGTTTTTAACCAAAAGTTATCAAATGAATTTTTTAACTGAAAATTTAAATATTCAATTGTTATTTGACAATTTTTTTTCAATTAAAATTAATGTATTTTCAATAAAATTCGTCTTCGTTGATAAAAACAATTCTTCTATTCCATTTTTGTTTAAGAATTGATACTTTTTGTTTGAAATTTAACTGTTTGGTTAAAAATTTGTTTTATTTGTATTTGATAATGCATTATTTTGTTGAACATTCATGTATTTCTATTTTTTTTACTTTTTTTGTCTACAAGGTCTAAAATGGTAGCAAATTCATCGTGTTGGTTAAAAATAAAACTACTTTGTCCAACATTGAAATCTTTTCTTAAAAATCCATCTTTTGGTTTTAAATTCATTTATTCGAGATAAAGATTGATCATTTTAGTTACACATGCATTACTTTGGTGAAAATTTTAAGTGTATAGTTAAAAAGGGTCCTTTTTAATTGAAAATTTAACTTTTATTGTTAAAAATTCATATATTTAATTTAAAATTCGTCTTTCTTGTTAGAAAAATGAATTTTTCTGTTTGAAAATTAACCGACTTGTTCAAAAATCCATTTTTTTTACTTAAAAATTCAAGTATTGCAATTAGCTATTGATCATTTTGTAAGAATAATTTTTCAACTCAAAATTTAACTATTCTATTTTTTGGTTGAAAAGTGGTATTTTGTAGTTTAAAATTCAGCTATCTGTTAAAAATTTAATCTTTTTCGGTTAAAAATCCAACTATTTTATTGAGAATTAATGTATTTTTTTTAAATCGTCTTTTTGGCAGAATCAAAATTTCTACGTGAAAAGTTAGGAATTTGAAGCGGTTCAAGTTAATTTTTAATATAGTACTCACATTATTTTACCTAAATATGCACTAAGTTTTAAGTATAAGTAGATAAAATAAATTTTTTTTTAGTTTTTATTCAAATTCATGTACTTCAGAGACAAATTTGAGAAATTATTAATTATGTTTTAGCATTATTTAATTATTTCTTTCATATTTCGGTGAAAATCATACCTGGGAAAAACCTGGAATTGTCAGGGAATTTTTTTCCAGGATTTGAGTAGACACCATGTTTTAATATATCAGTTTTAGATCAACATTAAATTAATTTTTGTAGGTTCTATAACTATTTATGCTAATTATTAATATTATTTTAAGTTAATTTTTGTTTAACAGTACATAAAAAGAGTTCAAAAATTTTTTCAAACATGAAATTAAAATAAATTGAAGGATTAAAGTATATTGAAGGACGCTATCTTTATCTTTATTTACTACGCTCATCAAAAAACCAAACATCTAATAATAATATTGAAGGACATTAAGAAAGTTATGCCTCATTAAGAACATTAATAATGCACTCGTTAAAAGCCCACTTACTGAAATTTACAAAATTGATGTCGTTAAAGTGTTCTCTTCCTATCGTTGCTTAAACAAGTAACAGATCATAAAAATATCCACCTTATTACGTTTGAACCATTTTTAAAGTAAAAAAAAAAGAAAAAGTATATAAGGGTCCGTTTAAAAATATTTCCAAAGCTTTTTAAGGATTACAAGAGATCTCAAGGAATCTAAGAAGATTTCAAGGAATTACAGAAGTTCTAAGGTATTTCAACCGATCCCAAAGGATTACGATACGTTTCAAAGATATAAAACGATTTAAAAAGATTTCGCAAGAGTTAAAAGAAATTTTTCAGTAAAGTTTAAGAGACAATTTCAGTGTTTCAAGAGTTTTTATAACATTCTGTGGGACTTCCAAGGAGTTAATCAATTTTTCAGATATTTTACGGAATTTAAAGAAATTCAATCCATCTTGAGTAATTTAAAAATATTAGGATTGATTTCCGCGGGCTTAAAGGGACTTTGACAGATATTTAAATATTCGAAAATAATTTACGGTATTTTAAATGATTTTGAAGAATTTCATATACTACACAAGCCTTCTCATTAATCTTGAAAGGTAACAGGGAATTATAAGGGGATTTCAAAGACTTGAAGGGATTTAAAAGAGATTTCATAAGATTTAAAGACATTTCAGAGGTTTTCAGAATATTTGCATATAGATTCGAAAGGATTTTAAAGTGTCTTAAAAGATTTGAAAATATATAAAATAAATTCCATGATTTTACTGGATTTCAAAGAATTTTAAGAGGTTTCAAACGATTTCATAGTATATCCACGGGTTTTAGAAAATTTTGAACATATTTAACGAAATACCTAACTCTATAAATTAGAATTAGTTTCGATTTTTACTAATTAACTATACATCAGGGACTGGATTCTAGCTCTGAACTAGATCCTCTTAAAAAATGTAACAGTACAACTGACTAATTCATCAGTAAAAATAGCTGATATAAGTCCTTTAAATGCACTTTAATTACTGTTAATACGTTTTAAGAGATTTCAACAGATTTGGAAACATTTCCAGGGATTTCACAGATTTTAATCCAAGATTTTAAGAGAGTTGAGAATTTAAAAAAATTTTACGGATTTAAAATAATTTTGACCTTTTTCGATACATTTCAAGGGATTTAAACGTATTTTAAAGGATTACAGGAAATTTGAGGAAATATCAAAATAATCACTGGATATCAAAAGATTTTAAAGGATTTCATGTAATACTGAAGTATTTTTACGAATTTTGAAGGATATCAGGGGATTTTCATGAGACTTCAAAAATTTGAAGATATTTTATGAGATTTTAAAAAATTCAGGAAATTCAAAAAAAAATTTAAACCTTTGAATCATTTTAATAAATGTATAGGGACGTCGATGATTTCACGGAATTTTAATGACTTTTTGAGGCTTCAAAAGATTCAAAGTATATCCAAGGATTTTATATATATATATATATATATATATTTCGAGGATTTTCACAGCGTTCAAAGGGTTGTAACGGATTTTAAGAGATTTAAAAATAAGTCACTGGATTTTAAAGGGTTTCGGAAGATTCTAACGGATTGTAAGACGCATAAAGGCATTTGGATGAATTAAAAAGATTGCGAGAAATTTTAAAAGCTTTTAAAATATTTTAATGAATTTAAATCATTTGTGAGGGATTTTAAGATATTTAAAACTATTCCCATAGTTTTAAAGGATTTAAATGAATTTTTAAGGAATTTGAGTAGATTTTTAAGCGATTTTCAGGATTTTCACAATTTTTTATATTTTAAAGGGGTTTTGTAGTTTCCTTGGATTTCAATCTTTTTTAAGGATTTTAAGAGATTTTGTACGACATTCATGGAATTTAAAGGATTGCAAAGAATTTTCACATTTTTTAAAAGATTTTAGGGGATTTATCAAAGTTTTTAAATCATTCTCAGGACTTCAAAGGATCGCAAAGATTTCCGTCGATTCTACGAGATTTCATTAAAGGTGCGCACCAGACTTTAAGAATTATTTCACTTAACCATCTTATATATATTGAACATATGTAATATAAAGTAATACGTAATAAGAAATTATTAAACCAATTTTAATATAATCTGTGTAATAGTATAAAAAGTATTCTTTTTTGCATAGAGTACATCTTATTAAAAAAGTAGGACAAAATCCAAGTAAATTTTTCTGAAAATACATTTTTCCACTCCTGTGTATAGAAAAGTTGTGCTAGCAACTTGATGTTACTCCAAGGAAATCAGTGGATAAAATTTTTCTCTCCAATAAGCACTGAATTTCAAAGGAAAATTTTAGAGCAGATGCCGAATCTCAAAGAGATGAGCATTCGGAAATTCAATTCAAATTTTATTTATTCTTTGTAAAGCGTAGTATATTTAAATATTAAATTATTGTTAATTATTGTAAAAGTTAGATTATTATAAATTTTGTATGTATTGCCAATAGTTTAAATGATGTTTTTTTTTAATCGAAGAAAGAGACGGAAGAATATTTCTTGTGTTAGTATAAAAACTCTATTTCGGCAAGGTCTGTCTCTGAAGAATTTTCTGAATTCAAACGGTTTTGCCAAGGTAGATGAAATGCACTACATATTTTATATGACGTCTCTTTGATGTTTTTTTGTATATCCATTTCTCACAATAAAGTTATTTCACTTTTGATACATACATATATATGTAGATAGATTCCTTTTTACAAAGAAGCAAACTATTCCTTGAATTGATAATGAAGAGGAAGACTATGTGTTGTTATTTTGAATGAGTAAGTTTTAAAAGTTTCCATTTCAAGATTGAGCTCAAATTTAAAGAGATTTATTCGAGGAAATTAAAGACGATGTGTTAGAGTATAAAAGCTTTCGAGGATCTAAAGTGCTTTTGTTTGGTCTCCAAGACTTTTAACTTTTCATATTAGATATCAATAAAAAAATGTGTTATTATTTGCATAGTCGCATTCATTGATATTTTGCAAAAAGGTATATAATTAGTTAATTTACTTTTTTTGAACGAATATGTAACTTGTAAATAAATATCCTGTATTTTATTAATTGTTATAAACAAATTAATGCGTATAACTGTTAACTGCTACAAAGTCGGAATTCGAGTATATTACTTACATATATTTTGTTAGGAAAATGTAAAGAATCAATTTTCAATTGCAAAGAAGCACCAAATAACAATAATAGTTAATACTATAAACAATTTTTACAAACAAATTCACTTATTTAGCCCTTATGTACTAAAAATGTGAAGAACAAAAATAGTACACATTAGAGTATTATGTAACAATATTCGTCATTGCTATAAAAAATTTTGATGAACAAATTTACTTATTTGGCATTTATATGCATAGAAAACTTTTCTTTTTTCGTGGAATCATTTATTTTCATGTGATGAACAAGAATGGTATAGACTAGAGTTTCATGAAATAATATTTTTCATTCTTATAAACAATTTTTGTAAGAAAATTCACTTATTTGACACTTATATACATAAACAATTTTTTTGAGCAAAAACGGTACACATTAGGGTTTCATGAAAAAATATTTTGCATTGTTATTAACAATTTTTATGAGCAAATTTACTTATTTGGATTATCTATCCATCGAAAAGTTGTCTTTTCTGCGGAATCATTTCTTTTTATCCGTTTTTATAACTTGTTTATAAAACTTGTTTCTAACAATGTCAAATGTGGTTTCATGGAATTATAATGTGTACCATTCTTGTTCTTTATAAAAATGAATGATTCCACAGAAAAGAAAAATTTTCTATACATTTAAATGCCTAATAAGTAAAATTGCTTGTAACAAGAACAAATATTGTTTCATGGAACATTAGGGTTCCATCAAACAATATTTGTACTGTGCTTGTTCTTTACATCAAAAGACATGATTCTGTAAAAAAGACAAATTTTCTATGTATATGAGTGTCAAGTAAATAGATTTTCTTATAAAAATTGTTTATAACAATTAAAAATTTTATTTAATGGAACCCTTATCTATACGATCCTTGTTCTTCATATGAAAATAATTGATTTCACAAAAAACAAAAACTTTCTATGCATATAAATGCCAAATAAGTGAATTTTTTTTATAAAAGATGTTAATAAAAATGACTATTATTGTTTCCTAATACTCTAATGTGTACCATTTTTGTTCTTTACATGAAAAAAAATCATTCCGTAGAAACGACAAATTCTTTATGTATATAAGGGCAAAATAAGTGAATTTTTTCATAAAAATTGTTTAAACTATTAAATATTATTGTTTTTTGGTGCTTGTTTGCAATTGCAAATTGATTCTTTAAATTTATGGTAACAGTCATGTATGACCAATTGCAACTTTTAAGTTAATCAACAAATTTAAAAAAGACCCGTACGTTAAAGCACGATTATTTACAAGTATTTATAAGAAAGCTCTGATCCGTTGAGAATTGAGGAGTCGGCTAATTTTTGTCCCAAAAAAGTGGTTTTTTTTTCATCACTGTGCCGCACTATAGGTCAAATTGCATTTTTCTGATTCAAAATCTAATGTAACCAGAAAAAATAGAGAAAAATCAACAAATTTAAAAAAAAAATAAAGTTCATGTTATGCGGATCAAAGAGAAATATGTAAGAATGCCTACAATGCTTATTGTAGGGGTTGAAGTAAGGGGTGAAGTTGAGCATGTTTAAAAAATCGATGACCTTTTGATTCTCTTTTAGCTGCATCTCAAAGGGAAATCTTTATATCAATACAATTTTTTTTAATTGTAGTAAATGTAATGTAGATTAGAGAAAGAATTATTAGGATACCGCCAACCCCTAAAATAAGGTTGAAATAAGGGGTAAGTGGCTAAAAATAAGAAAATTCGCTGAAAAACATTGTAAAGGGTTTTCGTGGGTAGTAAAAACGATTCTAATAACCATTTCTTCAAAATCCTCAGCTGCATGGATGGTTTCTCGCTTTCATTCTCCTTTCTAGGGGTGGAAATGGACAGTGAAAATCTGAAAACGCGAAATATCGCAGAATATAATTTCAAATGGTTTTCGTGGGGGTTGAATATCATTTCGACAACCATTTCTGCATCATTCTCTGCTGTGTGGATGATTGCTCGTTTCTCCAACTCTAGGGAATATTCGAAAAAGGTATTCTGGAGACTTTATATTTTTTCATAGCTTGACCTTAACCGTTAATTATATGTACTAATTAGATTGTTAATGTTTTACCTTTAAACTAGAACGCACACGTCAATTATTTTTTTAGAGGATACGTTTCTTAAAGCGAGTATAAATCGAGCAGATTATTTATAATTCTCCAGTAAGTATGACTTCACTGTTTTCAAGAAATATGCGGTAACAATTATCTATGTTTTCTTACTTTTTTTGAATGCAAAAAATATAGATATTATAATATCTATACTTTTTTGAATGAATCAAAATCAAAATATCTGCCCGCCTCGCGGGCATTTACTCGTCGCGCGGCTCGCAAGTTTGAGCGCGCCCAAGGTGCGCACCTGTTGGATCTCGCGCTTCGCGCTCGATTAGGTATTGTGCTCGCGCTACGCGCTCGGGCATGTTTGTGTCACGCTGCGCGCTCGGGCATATTTGTCTCACGCTTTATACGCGGTCCCTCTAGATTTTTGGACTTCGTGTGCTCGCTATTACGCGCTTCGCGGGCTAATAGCTAATCTCTTCATCGTTATGACATGCTTTTGGTTCAATTACGTCAGTTTTACGTAAAGAGAAGAACTAATTTACTTAAGTTTCTTAAGGAATCTTAAGGAACATATTCTAATCAAGACACTCGCGCTTCGCGCTCGATATTTAGCTTAAAAATTATGTAAACATCGCGCTCCGCGCTCGTTTCTGTTCATCGTATAATAGAAACCCAAAAGTTTGAGCGCGCTTTGCGTTCGAAAAATTCCTTTACTTCAGCGTATATTTGTGTATCTTGCTAATAAATTATACAATCAGAATGATTTTTTCCAACTATCTGAAAAAGGGGGGAAAATAGTATCTAAGTCGTT
>JAAAKG020008841.1:0-21173 GCA_010014905.2 Druon quercuslanigerum
TGAAATTGAAAAAAAATGAAAATTTTCTCTGAAATTGTACTAGGTAATTTCTTCAAACTCATTAAATCTTTTTAAATCATTTGAAATCTGTATAAATTTTTCTAATCCTTTAAAATCTTGTAACATAACGTACAATTTTTGTAATCCCTTGAAATGTAAATCTTCCAATTCTTTTTAAATTCTGTTAAAACCTCGTTTAAAGTGGAAATAATTGATATATTTTGTATATAATAAGCAAAAAATATTATACGTAAGAAGCGAGTGAATAATCCTTATATTAAGGGGAGTGGATCTGAAATTTCAAAAATCATTCTTACATAAATAATGGACGTTTCCTGAATGCGATCAGAAAATTCTCGTAATCAGTATGATAATTGTCGTGTCGCTGGCAGGATTGTAAATTTTCTAATACTTTTTCTCTTAGCTATGCCTGATTTTCCACCAACCTCGTCAGAAAGCGAGAGCGAGGACGAAGAGAGTGAAAAGGGGGAAATTGCTAAAGAAAACAGTTCGGTATCGAAAGAAGAAACAGTAAGCATATCAGGCACGTGATAGAAAATCTTAAGTATTTCGAAAATTTTACTTGCTGTCTAATTTTACTGCTGTATATATAATTTATATATTCTACTGTATTTAAAGTTTATTTACTGGAGGAAATATTATTGCAATTAGCATGCAAAAGAGTCGCCTTTCTACTTCTTTTTTGTTTCAGAAGCCAAACAAAGTATCCTACTATTTTCGGCACCATATTGCGATGTGAACATTTTTTGCTTGTTTGTTTAAATGCGTAAAAATGTAGAAATTTTCCCATGCATTTTTAATGTATCTCTAAGAGTTCCCTATTTACCATGAATTTCTCTCAAATTTGTTATTTTTAACATTGTGATTTTTTTTCTGTCTATTGATTAGATTTTGCAGGTCTTAAAATCACGCATTTTCATTTTTAAGTATTTGAATATTCACATTTCATTTTTTAAATGTAATTAAAAAAATTTTTCACTTCGAAATTTTCCATTTTGGATTTTAATTTGTAAGCTTATGATACATTTTTAATTTAAAAATTAAAAAAAGCAGTTTTAAAAACTTAAAAATGAAGTTTAAAAAAATAAAAAATTAGTAGCGTTTGAAATCGACACTTTTGAATTTAAAAAATGTTTTTAGTTGATCAAATGTGTATATAAATTATAATGATTTTTAAAATTGATCTATACATTAAGGATTAACAAGTAAATAATACTTGATTTGATGAGACGATTCGGAATCAGTTTCAAATTGAAGAATTTCCACATTTTGACATTCAAAATTAAACTGTTTCAATTTTAAAGTATCTTTTAAGTAATATATTAATATATAAAGGCTTTTATTAATTTAAAAATATTGTTTAGTCTCAAATTTGAAATTTTTGAAATTTTTTTATTAAGAAAAATAACATTTGCCTAATATTTAGAAATATTTTACTATTCATGTAAAACAATTAATTATAAATTAATTATTCAAAACTGCTGCTACTACGTATATCGATAAAATCTAGATATTCGTATCGAAATTTCTGTGCAAATAGCTCACGGCCTAATTTAAACCGAAGTATAGATTTTGGCAGATTTCGGCCAAAAAATAAAAAGCTTTTTAAGAATTATGAAAGGCTTCGAAAAAATAAAAAGAACATTTTCTTATGATTCATTGGAAAATTAAAAATGAGTTTTTATTTTGAAAAATTAATTTTAAGATAATATTTAAAAAGATTTCCAAAATGTTCAAAAATGAATATGGAATATTTTAAGGAAACATTTTTTATTTGATATGCTGTAAACCAATTTTGAAGCTTTTTAAAGGTTTTAAAACTATTTAAAATGATAATAATTTTAATTTTAATTTAGGAATTGTTTCGTTTACAATAAAAATAGAATCGTTTAATTTTTATTATTTTATATATTTTTTTTATTTATTATTTTATTTATACATATTTTTAATATGTTTGCAAACCGGAAAAAAACGAGAAATGAACGGAAAATGAACAATTTTTTCACAATTATTTGCAATTAAAAATGTAATTTAACTTTCATAAATTTTTTATTTAAGTCTGGGAAACATTTAAACATGCTTTATCGTAAAAGAATTAAAAAAAAATAAAGAATCTCATTGTCAGATTGAAACTTTATAAACTGTAGACTTTTATATTAATAGCGTTTGAATCTGAATAATTTTGTATTTCATCCATCAAAATTATAAGCTTTTCTTTCAAATTGGAATAAACAATTTTATATATTTTAAATAAAGTGTTCAGTTATGGTAGTTTCTGCTTATGGAGTAAAGTGTTCTTCTATTAAATATAGTAGTTTAGGTTATTTAATAGCAATAAAAAAAGATTTAATCATTTTTTGAAAAATTGAATATTTACCCTTGAAAAATGAATGTCACAAATAAAATAAATTTTTTTTCGTAGGACTCTTTTTAAGATTTTGTTTTTGGCTAGGAAGAAAGCTTGGGGTTTTTTCTTAAAGGAATTTGGGATTGAAAAGTGAAATTTTCTGCTTTTATTGAAGAAGATAAATTTATGTTTTCCGGTATACCAAATGAAAATGAAAAAAGTCAAATTTGTTCTAGACTTTCATTTTTGAATGTTGAATATTTACTTTTACAACAAATGACAGCGACCAATGAAAAGAGCGTGAAAATCCTATCGGAAGTGTAGTGAAATAATTTTGTATAACTGTTAAAAGTAACAAGTCACCAAAATAGATGATATGTGTTCAAAAACGACTAATCTCTTATTTTCATACAAAAAACTCCACTTTTTAACCTCAAAGCTCTTAATGGGACATGCTTAAAAGTTATTTTCAGATTTAAAAAATGAAGAAAAAAATGTGCCTCGACTTACAAAAAATAAAAAATAAATTTTATTTAAAATTTGAAGGTCCAGTATTTATTATGTCGAATAATGCTTATGATAAATATTTATCCGAATAACAAAAATCGAGAAATAATGCCCGGCATCGTATGTATTTTTTTTCAAATGGCATTATCAATCCCGCGTCAAAAATAAAAAAATTTCCATAAAATCTTTTTAGAATTGTTTTGAAACGTTTTAAAATCTTTGTAAATTTTATTACAAAAAAATTGTTGTGAAGAAAAAATCATCTAAACGTTTTCCAGGAATCTTAAGAAAAAACTTTATTCTCTTGAAATTAGTGTTGTTTGCTTCAGTGAATTAATCTTTTAACGAATACCAAACAAACGATCATTTCGAAATCTTCAAAAATTTACGTTTTGTTTTAATCTTTTTGTTATTTAAATTTTTTTTAATTTTCTCAAAACCTCTAAACCTTTTAAATATCTTTTAAAATGATTCGATTTTTTCGTAACATTTCTGAAAAGCTCTACAAAAGAAAATTTTAATCTTTTGTTTTGTATTAATCTTTTTAATATTTAAATTGTTTTTGAATCTTGTAATAACGTCTAAACCTTTTAAATATCTTTTAAAATTATTCGAATTTTTCGTAACATTTTTGAAAAGCTTTACAAAGGAGAATTAAAAAAAAATTATTCTCTTGAAACCTTTTAAAATGTGTAAAAGCTTCTACATTTATTGTCTAAATTATTTTAAAATCTATATATTTTAATCAAATGTTTGTACTCTTTTCAAAACTTCTAAATATCTTTTGAAATAATTAATAGTTTTCCTAAAATTGTGTACAGTCTTGAAAAATTAAAAAGTGATCTTATAATCTAACAGATTCTTTTTGACATACATTAATTTTTCTCATCTCTTTAAAGGTGTGCATAAGTTTACAAATTGTAATAGTATATTTGGAAAATATTAAGGGCAAAATTCTTTATCAATATTTAAAATTCCTCATTCGCAAATTGTAATTTACAAAAGTCGAGAACATTTTTTAAAACCAATTATTATAAAGCCAGTTGAATTTTGGACCATAAACAATTACTTTTTAGCAAAATAGTTACATTTTTAACCAACCTCTTGAATTCCCAATATAGAAAGATAAATTTGCAAACAAAAAAGATCACACTTTAACCAGAAAAAGTTGCATTTTCAACCAAACAATTTTATTTTTTAGAAATTAGTATGAATTTTTTATACAAAAAGATAAAATTTTAATAAAGCTTTTGAATTTTCGGCAAAAAAAGAATTTTTAAGAAAACAGTTGATTTTTCCAGAAATCGATTAAACTTTGAACAAAATAATTGAATTAAAAATCGCATAGTGGAAATTTCAACCTGCTAAGGAAATTTTTTAACGAAATTGTTGAATTTTCAACCACAATAAAGTTAATCAAAAACTAAAGAGCAAAATGCATGATTTTGTAACAAAACACTGCATTTTCGCAAAAAAGATAACTTTTTATCCAAAAGGTTACACTTCCAAGCAACAGCGACGAATTTTCAAAAAAAAAATTTTTTAATTAAATAGTGGAATTTTCAATAAAGAAAATATGATTTTGTATCTAAAATGTCGAATGTTTAACAAAGCAGTTAAATTCTCAACAAAATAAATAACATTTTCACAGAACAGTTTAATTTTTGACAAGATAACGAAATTTTTAACGAAAACGTATTAATTGAAAAAACAGTTGAATTTTTAACAAAATAATTAATTTTTCGACCAATACAAATCAATATACAACCTAACCATTTAATTTTTAACGAAAAAAGATCAAATTTCTACCAAAAGAAATGAATTTTTAAATTGAACAGGCGGCTTTTCAACAAAAGAGTCGAAGTTTCAAACAGAAAAAATGTTGTCAAGAGAGAAAGAAAAATTCAACTGAATCGATGTATTTTCAAACAAAAAATACGAATGTCCATTTAACAAAATATTTGAATTTTAAAATCAAGACGATTGATTCTTAGCTGAAAATGAAGTAGTTAATATTTCAGTTGAAAAAAAATAATTTTAGTACAAATAAAATAAATGTTCAACAAATTTGTTTAATTTTTAACTTGCAACCCCAAAAGACGAGTTTGCAAGCTAAAAAGGGAAATTTAAAAAAAGTTGAATTTTAAACACGAAAAGATAAAATAAAAAAAATAGCTTTCCGTCAAATAGCTGCATTTACAACGAAATTGTTGTATTTTCAAGCTAAAAAGATTTATATTCTGCAAAATAGTTGTTAATTTTTAGCTCAGCAGTTGAACTTTTAAACAAATAGTTTGATTTTAAACCAAATTGTTGGAATTTCAAACCAGAAAGACGAAATTATTAACTCAAAAATATTAATTTTCAACCAAGAAAATTAATTTTCTATATCAGAAAAGAAGAAATTGCAACAAAATACATAAAATTTCAATCAAATAGTTTAATTTTTAACTAGAAAAGATCAATTCTTGTCAATCAAAAATGGAAGTTAAATATAAAATTAAAAAAAGAATTGCATTTTAAAAAATATTTTTTCGTTCAACGAGATGAATATTAAAAAAAAATAGTTTTTAATAAAGTAGTTCATCTTTAAATTAATTAGTTCAAGTTTCTGCCATATTTTAAAAATAAAAAACAGTTAATTTTTACCAAAAAGATGAATTTTCTACTAAAAAAGATCAGATTTCAATAAAAATTGGTATTTATCAATTTTAAGTTTAAATATAATTTTTAATACTGTATTTCAAGTTTAAACTAGAAAATGAATTCTAAGCGAATAATATAATTGTTGATATTTTAAACAAAATTTGAATTTGAAATTAAAAACAGTTGAATTCGACCAAAAAAAGACAATTTTTTAACAAAATAGTTGAATCCTCAACCAAAATAAATTTATTTTTAACCAAATAATTGAATTTTTAAACAAAAGAGATGGATTATCAAAGCCAAAAGACAAATTTAAAAGTACAAGAAAGATTCTCCTATCCATTTTTTTTCTTTTTTAGGGAAAAAAAAATTCAAAAAACTTTCAACTAAGTTTCAATCAAGTAGATTGATTTTTCGCAAAAAAAAGGTGAATTTGAAATAATTTGTTATCCACCATTGGTATACTAAATAATAAAAAAATACCAAGATTCCTGTAAATCCCGTGGATGGCGGAAAGAGTATTTTAAATATTGCGGGAGAGTGGCAGGAGTGTACCTTGTTAAAAACGATATATTTTCTGGGCGCACAGCTGATGCTTAGTGACGTCAGTCAAACAAAGCCATGTGATTGGTTGTGCAAAGGGAGCCGAGTCGAGCTAGTTGCGGCTGGTTCCTGTTGTTTCGGGCAGTCATACTCAAACAATCAACGTACGTGGAACGCCGTCAGTTCCTCGATTCGTGATCGCGGTTGTGTTTTCAACTGCTCGCGTTTTCCTCCTCCAGGAAAAGACGCAAAAGAGCAGTGACAACCCCGCGGGTCGCGAGTTGCCAGCTGATTAAAACGTAGACAGTAGTTGAAATGCCGTTCATCTCCAAAGACTGGCGTAGTCCGGGCGAAGAATGGGTCAAGACTGTTGAAGGCTGGGAAAAAAAGAAAATTCTTGAGTGCGCAAACAACAAAACTCTCTCGCTTCTGCTTCGGTGAGTACAATCAAAACTGTCAACAAAAAGCACATGGAATCAGGACTCTTAACATTCTGATCATTCTGAATTCCCGGCGCCATTCTTTGTTTTGAAAATGGCAGCATTCTGTCAAAAGATTCTGTACGTCGTCAGACAGCTGTTCGGACGAATCCATTCGCTTCTTTGTTTACATTTTGATATTCCGTATACACATATTCTTTAAGTTAAGTCGAAAAATTCATTTTTAGGTTATAATCTCTGGGGAAAAGTGAAAATATTTCAAGTTCTTGACGGTTGTCTTTGTTTGGAAGTTTATTTCTGTTCGACAGTGCGCAGGAAAAATGGAAAAGGCGTTTTTTATTTTTATTAAGGAAATTAATTGGTGTAAGAAAGTTCTTAGTTTTGACATCGTTTTTTTTTTCTTTATTAAAATATTAGGTAAATGTGAATAAGATCTCGGATGATCTATATTTAAAAAATCCTGGTTATGTTCCGACAGAACTGACAACATTACAGTTTGCACAATGGAGATCTGCGAGAATTTCAAGATTCCTCGACGAAATCCGTGAGTCAGTCAGTTGATACTCGCGGGTTTTCTTTGAGGATTTGGATTTTCAACCTTCAAAGTTCAATTTTAAACCAAATGATCGAATTATTGAACAAAAAAGATTAAATTTTAATCAAAATTCAATTGTCAACCTACAAAGATGAATTTGCGAATAAAGCAATAATTATCAATTAGTTGAACTTTCCAGCATAAGGGATCAATTTTAAACAAAATAGTGGAATTTTCAACAAACAAATTAATTTTAGATCAAACAGTTGAATTTAAAACGAACAAGTTGATGTTTAAAGCAAAGTAGATTAATTTTTAATCAAATATATAGTTAAATTTTTGATTCAAAAAGACAAATGAAAACAAACAGTTAAACTGTCGAAAAAATGACTTTAAAAAATATTTCAATTTTTAACAAAACTGCTGAATTTTTAACAAAAATGCATAAATTTCAACCGAATATAGTCGCCATTTCAACCAAAAAATTTGATTTTTTTAAATACAGCATAATTTTCTACCAAAAAGAAGAATTTTCAGTATGAAAATACAAATTTTCAATTAAGTACTTGGATTTCCGAACAAAAAAAAGACTTCAACAAAATAGTTTAGTTGTTAATCAAATAAATTTATTTTTTAACAAAATAATTGAATTTTTAACCACATTGTGGAATTTTCAACCTACTAGGATGAATTTTTAATAAAATAGTTGAACTTTCAAGCAACTGACACGATTTTTTAACAAAGCTGTTGAATTTTCGAACCAAATAGATACCTTTTTAATAAAATAGTTGAATTTCCAACCCACGAAAATGAATTTTTATAACCAAAGCAAGCTAATTTTTTACCAAACAGTTTCATTTTTTGACAAAAAAGATAAAATTTGAAATCGAAAAGACGATTTCTCAACAAAAATGCAGAATTTTCAACCAGAAGAAATTATGTAGTAATAAGAGAAAGAAAATGTCAACTAAATTGTTGAATTTTTCAAACCAAAAATACGAATGTTCAGAAAAAAGGTTATTTTCAAGCAAACAAACATTTGTTTAAACACGAATTTTTAACTAAAGAGATGGATCGTCATCTAATAAAATGAATTTTTAACACAGTATATCAACTTTCAACTAAATCGTTAAATTTTCATTCAACTATATTAACTTTTTGAGAGAAAAAGTTAATTCACAATAAATTACATGCATGTTTTACCAAATTGTTAAATGTTTAACCAAAAAAGATTCATTTTATACCAATAATGTATATTTAAAGTTTTATTTTAAAAATTAATTTTCAATTAAAACTAATGAATTTTTAATAAAATAAATTTAATCTTCAACCAATGAGATGAATGTTTAACGAAAACGAGCAATTTTTAGTTTAAAAAATTAAATTTGAAGCAAAGAAAATTATTTTCAACAGAATACTTGAACCTTTAGCCAGATATTATAAAAAAAAGAGATATTCTAAAAAAAATATCAAAAGGGGCATTGGGGAAAGAGTATGAAGTCTATTTAGATGATTCACTCGTAAAATAAGATGAATAATGTTCATTTTTTTAAACCTATCTAAGTCTGAATAATAAAAAAGTTTGTTAGAATCTTTTAAAGTTGAGTAATTTCCAATTCGAAGCATTTGAAATGGCAAGAGATTCAAAATGGTTACATTAGAAATTGAAAGCTTTAGTAATATTTAGTAACATTTGAATTGTTTGAAGTTATGCAATTTCAAATTACAATGATTAGACCATTTGAAATGGGGGTATACGCTCATAATTTAATAATTCGAAATTTTTCGTGAAATGAGCGGGTTGAAAGAAGCATTGAAAATTCAATTATTTTAAATTGGATTTAGAAATAGAACAATAGGTACTCCAAGAATGAATGAAAGCGTTAAAAGTGGGCTATTTCGGATTTGAATTTAATGTGATGTCTTGGAAAAAGAAAACGCTCTTTTCAAACATGTCTTAATGTACAGAAAAATGGAAAAGCAATCATTTTACTTGGAAACCTTTTTCGTTATTGTGAGCATTCTCAAACTAGAAATTACTGCAGTCATAAAGTTCCTGGTTTTGACAGGAAGTTTCTTTTCAGTAAAACGTTAAGTAGATGTACGAGAAAAATCGTCAGGGACTTTGGGACTTTTTTTGTGAATAAATAATGTAGATTTTGAAATCAAGATTGACAAGGATGACGTGTAATTAACGTTTGAGTAAATTGTATTTTACGTTGCATAAAAGCGATTCTTTAATCCGACGGGATACACTTCTTTGTCTGAAAGATTCTTGATTACGCAGTCGCACACTTGGTAACAGCTGTACATTGTAAACACAAAGTACAGACTCAGGAGTCTCGCTTTTGCGCAATCATGCAACTACGATCGTTATTTGGACGATTTTCAAGTAATAATCGGGTAATTTATATTTTTAGAGGAAACTTATTACATTTGAAATATTTTAAGTTTTACTTCAAGTACAGGGTTATTTTTGCAGCCGTTTTGGGACTGTCCAAATAAATTTATAAAACGTGACATGAGTGTAATTTTATTTAAATAATTAATATATTGTGCAGATTATACTCAATTATTTTTAAATAAAAATGTTGACACGGACAAAGTTATTTGCATATTTTTTTTAACTCAGGGTATGAACATACAATTGTATTCCTTTGTTAAAAACCAAAAAAGGTGACCTTTTTCGTTTTGAGTTCAACTGTTTTGGTGAAAACTCGTATTTTGGTATTGTAAATTAAACTATTTGGTCTATTATGAACTTTCTGTTGAAAGTTTAATCATTCTGAAGAAAATGTGTTTTTTGTCACATGCTTTCCACATTTTTTTCTATATTGATTGCCAAATTTTTCTGGTTAAAAGTTCGATTTTTTGGTTTAAAAAGTTATCTTTTGCTGATATACGCTGATAGTTGCTGATAACGCATAAGGTAAAATCACTCTTCCCGACAAAATGTATGTATTTTGTTGGTTAAAAGTTCAGCTACTTCATTATAAATTCTTTTTATTAGTTGGATCCTCTTCTTTAGTTAAAAATTTATAACTATTTTGCTGAAAATTATTTTTTTTATTGTTGAAGATCAGTTTTTCGAAACCCGATATTAAATATTTCATTTCTGAATGAATGATTTATCGTTTTTAGTTAAAAATTTTACTATAAGGTTCGAAATTAAAATTTTCGTTGAAAATTCAACTGTTTTTTTTAGAAAATTCGACTTTTTTTGGCATGAAACTTAGCCTGTTTTGTTTTAAGTTACTTTATTGTGTTATACAATTCAATAATTTGCTTGACATTTTTTTCCTTTTGAATGAAAAATCATTCTTGGTTAAAAATTAGCCTATTTTCGTAGAATGTTTTTCTTTTTTAGTTAAAAATGTTTTGGTTATGGATTCAACTTTTTCGTTAAAAATTTTGTCTTTAATTTAAAATAAAAATATTTTGTTAGTTGAAATATCCACTATTATGTTTTTTGCTGGGAATTAATTTTTTTGGTTGATAATTCAACTACTTGGTTAAAGGTTGAACTTCTTTGTTAAAAATTTGTTTAAAGATTCATAATTTTAGTTGAAAAGTCAAATATTTTGATCAAAATTTTCCCTTTTGCTTAAAATTACAACTGTGTTGTTGTATATTCAACTGCATGGTTGGTAATTATTATTTTTTTAATATTCAACTATTTTGTTAAGAAGTTATCTTTTTTTAAATTCAACTATTTTGTTAAGAAGTTATCTTTTTTTAAATTCAACTATTTTGTTGATAGTTCATAAATATATAAACATAAATACATACAAATAAAAAAATTTTGCTTTGACATTTGGAGCGAGAAATAATTTAGTCACTTAATTCGAATTAATAAAATTAAAACTAATATCTCCTTCTGAAAATATATTCCAATCAAGAATAAGCCCTGAACGAAAGTGAAGTACATAATCGACTTTTACAACTTTTACCACATTGCTGAGTTAACGAAATACGATTAACTATTTCCCCGAGGAAACCAGGGTGATTATTCACTTTCGGAAAGTTTCATTCCATGCTCGTTACGTGTACTTATGTTTTTAATTAATTAACTCAATTTATTGTATTAAATCACTTTTTATCACCTTTTCTGGGAAATTTACAGCATATTGCGCGAATCGAGATCAAAGTCTGTAAATTAGACGGTGAAGTCATAAACCGTAACGCGTCCATTTTTTAAATAAAAATATTTTATTGCTATCACGCTTTCTTGCGCTCCGTGAATGCGAAACTAAGAAGTAAAAACCTATAAAAATGTTTAAAGGATATTTATTTATATCTCGTTTAAACTTAATTTGATGTTATATATGGTACAATTTCTGTTGAAAATGATAATACATTAGAAATCTATACAACTTTAAACTGGAGTGCAAAGTAAGAAAAGTAATTCTTACAAAAAAGCAGAATGGTAATCTGAATTTAGTTAAGATTTACGGTCTTCACACTTTTTTCCTTTTTTTTCTCCGAGTTTAAAGAAACTTCTCCTTTTTCTCGTCTTTTCGACCTAATACCAACTGAACGAGCAGAAACCAATACGAAAATCCAACTTTTTCTGGTTTAAAACTAATTCATTTTAATTAAAAGTCTGCTATTATGCTTTTAGTTAAGAATTAAAGAGTTGTAGTACATAAATAGAATACCAAAATCTATGCCGAAAAAATGGGGTTTTTGAATAAAACATTTTTTTTTAATTTCATGTTACGTTAAAAAAATTTGTTGGAAACTTTATTTTTAATACAGTGATTAAATGATTTGTAATACAAAACCAGATTTTTTAATGGCCTAAACTCTTTACTTTTTTCCCAGAAAAAGCTCGTAATTGAAACTGTGTGTCACTTTTTTAGCACTAAAGTACCAATAAAATTCCATACTAAAATCTTTATTCCTCATTTTCTACAAAAAACCACTTTTATCAGATTTTTTTAACTTAACTTTTTTCCTTGCGATCAGAAACGATATTTCTTTATAATTTATATCATTTGTTTATAAAGAAACATATAACTTTCTCCTTTTTATATAGAACATTCTGAGAAAAATCGTCTGGTACAGTGCGATACCGTCACATTAAATATTTATTTTCCCGGAACAGATTAATTTGTTGAGGAAGAATTTTATATTCTATTCAGCATTCCCATATCTCGGGAGCCATTTTTTATTATTTAATGAAATTCGAAAAATTTAAACCTTTTTTTTATCTTTAAATGATATCTCTAAAATTTATCTTTTTCTTTAAAAATTTAATTATTAGGTTGAAAGTTCGCCTTTTTTTGTTCTAAAATTTCATAATTTGGTTGAATTTTTTTTCTTGACTGGAAAATCTTTCTTACATACCGTTTTTTGTTAAATTCAACTTATCTTAATTTGAAATTAAAAATTTGTTTTGGTTGAAAGATTAACTATTATATTTTTTGCTTAGAATTAATCATATTATTTCAAAGTTTTACTACATACTTTCTTAAAATTTTGTTGAAAATTCAAGTATTTAGTTGAAAATGCATTATTTTTAAAATTTTTTTAGTTCTTTTTGATTTAAAATATAACTATTTTTAGTTTGAGGTATCGAATATTAAATTTCTTGTAGAGATTGTATCTTTATTGGTTAAAAGTTGAACTCATTGGTAATTGACTTTTTGGCTTAAAATTATAACAATTGATATAAAATTGAACAATTTACTTTAAAATTCATATTTGTGGGAGATTTAAAATCCAACTGCTTTGTATAAGATTACTGTTTGTGGCTTAAAACTTTAAATATGTACTTGGTTAAAAGTTAAACTAATTTGTTAAATCTTTATTGTATTCGTTGAAGATTCAATTATTTTTTTGAAAATATTTTTTTGCTCTAACTTTTTTTTTAACCAGAAATTTTACTATTACATTTTGGTTGAAAATTAAAACATCTTTTTTCAATAAAAGTGCAGCTGTTGGGTTAAAAATTAATCTGTTTTAATGAAAGATTCAATTGTTTTATTAAAAAATCGTATTTTTAAAATAAACTTAACTGTTTTTGTTTAAAAATTAAATTTTTTTTCTTTTTAAAAAATCCATTATTTGTTACAATGTTCATTAAGAATTCATCTTTCTTGTTAAATTCCGCTATTTTCAATTTACAGTTCAGATTTTTTTGAGTTCAAATATCAACAATTACATTTTTCGTTGAGAAATAATATTTTCGGTTGTAAATTTAATTATTTTGTTGAAAATTCAATTGTTGTGTTCAAAATGAAACCATTTTTTTAAGTCATATTTTTGGGTCGAAAAATTTACTGGTTCTACATTTGCCTTTTTAGATTGAAAATTAAACTGCTTTCTAAAAGATTCGTTTTCTTTGCTTAAAAATTCAACTATGTTTTTGAAAATGTGCCCTTTTCGCTTTAAAGTTCATCTATTTGTCTGTGAATATACCAGCTTGGTTGATAAGTAATTTTGGTTGTTCTGAGAATCCATCTTTTTTGGATTGAAAATTCAAGTTTTCGGGTAGAAAAGTTCTGGGTTGAAAATTCAACTGTCTTCTAAAAAATACATCTTCTTGACTTAAAGATTCAATGATTTATTTAAAACTACAACTGTTTGTGGTTGATGTCCAATCCTTTTTGTTTGAAAGTTTGTCATTTTAGCTTGAAAATTCCTCTATCTTTGTGAAAATTTGCCCTATTACCTCTATTTTTAAAGCATTTCAGGCTGTGAAGTCTGGTATTGAAAACTATTGTTGAATAGAAGGATGCTTCCAATCTTTAGAATTTCGATAGAATAAACATTCTATTTGAGTCAGTTTTGACCATTTTGGTAAAAAATAGGAGATCAAAGGATTATTTCAAGAAGTAGATATAGTTTTTTTCTCGGGGATTTTTGGCACGTGTGGGATATTTGAAATCCGTGAGCGAACACGTTGATCGAAGAATTGGTGCAGAGAACGTTAGGTAGGTCACGACCTACTTTTCTAACACAGGTTGAAGCTATATGTCCCGGGATTGTCCTTCCAAGTTGCACTCTTATGGAAAACGTAACGAAAATTCCTTGAACTCTTTACGCTCTAATAGAATATATTTATATTATCAGAAAATTATTCTTAATAATGGAACTCGAATTAAATTCTTTAAAATACTTATAAAAAAAAGTTTACACAAATTGGCCGATTTGCCGGATGACAGAAAAAATCTTGAATTTCGGAAATATACAAAACATTAACATTTTGTATATTTGAAAAATTCCTATAGTATTTTAAAATTTATTTTCAGCTGTAATTTACTTGAAAGCGATGTCAGCTTTTATCGCTTATTTAAATGAAAATATCACTAGTGATCTTTGAACTCTATTGAATTATTCTGAATTCACTTTGCATTTTTTGGAATGCCCTTGAAAGCCACTAATTTTAATAAATGTTTTTGGATGTTCAATTGAAAAAAATTTAATTTTAGCTAGATTTTTTGTGCATTTAACAGATCTGAATTCAGTCAAATTTTTTGGATTAAAAAAATTTGTTCCATTTACTTAAATTATTTTAAATTCTCCCTGAATTCTTTTAAATTCGCTTTGGATTCGGATACATTTAATTGAACTCTCTTCAATTCCTTTGAATTCTTCTAGATTCGCCCTATTTTTGCCCGAAAGTTTTTGATTTTTCGCATTTTATTAATTTTAAAAAATTGTTTTCAATTTACGTGAATTGTTCAAAAAGTCATTTTATGGATTTCTTTGAATTTTCCTTATTTTATTTTATTTATTTATTCCTTTTTATTTGTACTTTTTTCAGTTCACCTAAATTTTGTCGAGTTTGCCCTAAATTATGCTCGCTCTCGGATTACTAAGTTTTATTAAAAGTTTTTGATTTTTTAAATTTCGTTCAATTCACTTAAATTGTTATGAATGTGGAGGATATTTTACTTAAACCAATGTGATTTATTGGATTTTTTACAAATAATTTTAATTTCCTTGAATTATTTTTAATTCACTCTGAATTCTTACTAACTTATCCTGAATTCATTTACATTCAAAAGTGCATCAGTTACATTGCTTATGCATATTAGTATGAAAATACATTTAAAAGTACTATAGGAATTTAAATTATCAAAAAGGTGTCTTTTTGTTTATTTTAGAATTCATTTTTGTTTCGTTACCTTGTATACATTTGTTTATTATATTAATTAAGGAAAATCTTCCCAAAGAAGAAAAATGTTTTAGAGCCATTTCAGGCAATTGTAATTTAATTACACATTTTAGTATTCTAAGCCCGATAATATCTCCAAACAAATTTTGTTTGTTTAATAAAATTCCGGACTTGTTCCATAGTAAATAAGAAATAGCTTCTAAATTTAGTATACTTTTTTAGTCTTTAATTAGTATTTCTCAAAATTGGACAATTAATAAATTTCATATTCAGACACAGTGCGGCCAAGTGGGACTTGTACATCTTTTTTAATGAAATAAAATCTGCGCTAGTCTATTTTCAAACAATAAAAAATAGTTTATTTTAGTCTTGAATTAAAAAAAATTTTAATTAGATCACTTTCTTTCAAACACTTCATTAAAAAATCTCGTTCTTGAAGCCAAACATTTTAAGCATTTTTAAAATTTAGGTTGTGATTTCTTTAAAACTAAAATGTTTAATTTTAAGCGTTTAAATACCTAAATATTACATTTAAAATTCTCGTTGTCTTATGAGTTTGGGAAAAACGAATATTTATATATAAATATCTTTCATAAAAGGTAAAACTCTCTACCTTGACACAAGACTTTCCCTCTCGTCTGTGATCGAAACCCTCGACCACATTATTGCAGCTTAATCATCAGATCGTGCTTGTGACTTTTCCTCGACTAGAATTTTAATGAGATGCGTTTTGTCCACAAAGACTAAACTTTAAAGGATTAAAATACTTTTAAAATGTAAAATTTTCCCTAACCGGAAGTTCGACAACAGTGGATAATTGAATAGTCATTGTCATACTTCGTCACTATGCTGAATATTTAATGAAGATTAAGTCCAATAACAATATATGAATTCCTGAGACTCGCTGGATAAGAATCACATTTTGCAGTAGAGAAAAAGCCTATCGAAAAATTACCCGAATTAAAAATATAAGCGGCTAATAAAAAAAAATATTCGTCTTTTCAGTTTCACACTCTACCATATTCATCTTTTTCCCCCTTTTCTAAGAATTACGCTTTTTCCCCTATTTTTAAGAAACTTTCCTCTTTTCTTGTTTTTTTTTCTTAAATTAAATTGTATTAATGGAACCTAATAAGAATTAAATGTCCTCTGTTATATTTTGGATTAAGAATTTGTTTGAAAATTCAAAATACTTTTTTTTTACTGAAGCTTGATCTCCTGACTGAAAGTTTAAATATTTTGTTAAAAATTTGTCTATTTGTTTGAAAATTCATATTTTTCCTTCAACATTCATCTTTTTGGTTAAAAAGTCTATGATTTAGGCCGAGAAATCAACTATTTGGTTGAAAATTGATGTTTTGTTAATAATTAGGATTTTTTATGAATTTAATTGTTTTTTATTTAAACTTGGTGGCAAGTTAAACTTCTTTTTTTTTTGAAGATTCACCTCATTGATTGAAAATTTAACTCTTATGATAAAAATTGTCTTTGGTTTTAAAATTAATTTCTTTTGGTAGTCCTTTTTATCTTTCTTGGTTAAACCTTTAACTTTTTGGTTAAAAATTATTTTTTTATGGTTATTAACTTTTTTGTTGGAAGCTCATCTTTTTGGTCGAATTCAACTGTTTTTGATACAGAATTATATTTTTTTGAATTCATTATCATGCATTACACTTTTTTTAAGGATTCAGCTTTTTTTATTAAAAATTTAACTACTATGTTGGAAATGTAACTATTTATTTTTATTTTTATCTTGTTGAAATTCATCTTTGTAGATTAAAAGTTCAACTATTTGTTTAAAGTTCAAGTACTATTTTCTTGAAAATGTAATTGTTTTGTCGAAAGTTATATTTTTTTGGTAAAAAACTCATCTGTTTTGCGGGAATTTGATCTCTTTTGGCACAATAAATTTTTTTTGGTTGAAGATTCAAGTCTAAATTTGAAAATTTATCTTTGTGGAAACTTAACTTCTTTATTGAAACCTTTCTTCTGGTAAAAAATGAAACTGTTTTGTTGGCAATATTAACAAAACGGTTAGTTTAAAAATTCAGCTATTCATTTTAAAGTTATCTTTTTTATCGCTGGATTCATAATTTATTTTTAAATTTCATCGCTTTTGTTGAAAATGTAATTATTGTTTCGAAAATATGTTTTCTTTTTGCTGGAAGATTAATTGTCTTTTCCAGCAGGAAATTAATCTTCTTGTTTTAAAATTTAACTATTTTGTTGAAAATTCATGTATTTTGCGGCAAGGGCTTTTTAAATGTCGAGAATTTCTCAAAATAAAGTTTTCATCTAAATTAAATTAAATTTAATAAAAATAAAATAAAATCATACAATTTAAGATTTATTATTACCTGCATTCAGTAATTTTGTGAATAAATTTCTATGTCCATACATTGACATCAATTCGTAATACTATTCTTATCTTATTATTCTTGCACTAGTTTAACCTAATCGATAAAGTAATCAAGTCACTGAGTAGGTTATTCATTCGAAGAAGCGTATTACTAGAATTAATTCTCCTATGAGAAGTCAGGGTAGCCATAGGTCAGGGAAAACCTGGAAATCACGGTAAAGTGAGGGTAATTCAAATAAAGATCAAGTAAAATAAATTTTAAGTTTTTAAATTTTAATGTGAAATTATTTTATTTCGTTTATAAAAAAGATTCTTTGTTAAAAATGTTACAAGATTAGGGAAAAGACCTCGCACAAAAAATAGTTATAATTTCGTTGAGTCTTTTCGGGCAATTTCTCCTAGTTTAATAAACTATCAAATAAATTGGTATCAGTGAAATTCATATTTTTTATTGAAAAATGAACTACTTGGTTTAAGGTGGAACCACGTTCTTAAATAATCTTTTCATTACGAATCATTGATTTAGTTGAAAACTTCATATCTTTGGTTCGAAATTAATTTTTTTACTTTTGGTAAATATTTATAATTTTAGCTGAACATTCACGTGTTTGGCTGAAAGTTGAACAATTGTGTTGAAAATTGTCTAAACAGAAACTATAAGTTTTCCATTTGTGGTTAAAAAATTGACCATTTTTAGTTGAAAATCCATCCTTTATAGTTAAAAATTGTTTTTTTTTTGCTTTTTTAAAAGATATTTCAAAGTTTTAAAAGTTTTGAAAGGATTAAAAAATAATTTAAGTGTTAAGAAGACATAAACAAATTTAAAACAAAATGTATATTTTTCAAGTATTCAAAAAAATAAGCTTTTTAAGAATTTTGAAATGTTTGAAATTTTAAAATGTGTGTTTCAAATTTCAAAAAAGTTGTCCATTTGGAATGCATTGCTTGAAATTATTGTGAATTCTTGAATGCCCGTTATTTTAAATGGTACAAAGTTAAATTAAAATAAAAATTGAAATGTTTCAAACTTAAATTTATTTAATGTAAAGTACATGAATACATTTTTGTTTAGAATTTGTTTAGAATTAGCTATAGCTTTATTCTAGAGCATTCTTGATGAACTTATCCAGCACATTTTCAGATTTTTGCGTTGCACGAAATGTCCTTAGTTTTGAATAGTTTTCTATTTTCAGTAAAGTATAAAACAGAAATAAAATTGAAGTGCGCGTGTACCGCTTCTTCTGCTCGATGGAAGAACTTCTGAAGGACATCAGAAAACTAAATCGCGTGTATATTTAAAAACGCACGATTTAAATTGCATCCGCGATGTTAGTGATAATGATTTCTATTGGAAATACGATATAAATTATGCGGAAAAGTTGCAAAAATTATATAATACTTTCGTGATTTTCTGAAAGTTTCTCTACTACAGAAATAAATTGCTATATCAGATTATGCAATAACCTTTTGTACACGAGGTTTCTCCCTCATAAATGCATTAGTGCAAGGTCTTCGTCAATAGGTGTGAATGCGAATTATTACTGGAGAGCTCTCGAAAAGAAAATCAAATTCGGGTTATTTTTAAGCAACTATATTCATCTTTTATTGTAAAAAATTTATTTGAAACTGTTATTTTTTATAATTTTTTTCCTGATTTCTTTTTTGATTAAATCGATGATACAGTTTGACTAAAAGTCATTCTTCTCTAAAAATTTAAATGAAAAGTCCTAAGAAGACCTGAAATAATATTAACTAATAAGTTAGCCTTAGCATAGATCAGACAATAGCCTGGACAACAGAAAATAGGAAATTAAAAAAAAATCTTACAAATTTTAGGAATATTTAACTGAAGAACTTTAAAATAATAACTTTCCGGAATAATAAATTAATAAATTTGAAATTCCTTTATTCCATTTATAAAATATTCTGGGTTCAAAACATTACAAGATTTAGATTCTAGTCTTTGAAGGTCAATGACCAGGGAAAATGAAAAATTTATCTGCGAAAAATTGTGGAATTTTGGAAATTAAGTTTTTTGGCTCTGTGTTTTTTTATTTGAAAAATTAACTATTTCAGTTAAACATAGGGTGTCTACCCTACCTGGAAAACCTGGCATTTTCAGGGAATTTGTATATACCGGGAAAAACCTGGAAATGTCAGGGAATTTTTTCAAGGGCGCAGTTGATTTTCTTTTTAAATTGCAATATTAAATGGGATAACACGCTCTTTTGTTTGCAATCAATTTTTTTACCGAAATTTCAGTTTATTAAGTTTATTCCGAGTGCAACTAGAACTACTTTGTTGAAAATTTGTTTCTTATTTTTTTTTTTGTAATTGAAAATTAATCTTCCTACTTAAAATATAACTATTTAATATTTGGTTGAAAAATTATTTTTGGTTGAAAATGTTGACGTTTTGTTATAAATCAATCTTCAGGGCTGAAAATGATTCTTTTTATGGAAAATTTAATGATTCTAGTTAAAGAGAAACCTCAATTTATTTCAAAATTTTTTTTTTTTTTGTTGCAAATTTCAATTATTTAAGTTGGCGAATCATTATTTTAGTTTAAAATTCGTAGCTTTGGTTGAAAATGCAGGATCTTATTTTGTTTAAAATTTAACTGTTTGGTTAAAAATTTGTTTCATTTGTATTTGATAATGAAAATATTTTGTTGAACATTCATGTGTTTTTAATTTTGACTTTATTTTTTTTTGTCTACATGGTCTAAAATCATAGAAAATCCACCGTTTTTGTTTTGATTGATCATTTAGGTTAAAAAATTATTAGTATGGTTGAAAATTTAACTGTTTAGTTAAAAGTTGGTCTTCTTTAATTGAAAATTCAACTTCTTTGTTAAAAATTCATATATTTAATTTAAAAATCCTCTTTTTTGCTAGAAAATTAATTTTCCTGTTTGAAAGTTAATCGTCTTGTTTAAAAATCCATTTTTTTTGCTTAAAAATTCAAGTAGTGCAATTAACTACTGATCATTTTAGTAATTAATTCACCTTTTTGGTTGAAAATAAAACTATTTGGTTAAAGGCTTAATTAAATTTGTTTAAAAAATAAGTCTGTTTTTTTTGTGTAAGAATAATTTTGTTTAACTGAAAATTTAACTATTCCATTTTTTGTTAAAAAGTGATACTTTTTAGATCAAAATTCAGCCATTTGTTTGAAAATTGATCTTTTCAGTTGCAAATTCAACTCTTTGATTAAGAATTCTTGTATTTTTTGAAAAATCGTCTTTTGGGTATAAAATTAATCCTTTTTGTTGAAAATTCAAGTATTTGTTTGAAAATTCATGTATCTTTTTGAAAGTCCAAACTTCTACGTGAAAAATTAGGAATTTGAAGTGGTTCAAGTTAATTTTTAATATAGTGCTTACATTATTTTACCTAAATATGCACTAAATTTTCAGTATAAGTAGATCAAATAAAAACTTGTTTGAATTCTTATTCCAGTTCATGTACTTTAGAGATAAATTCGGGAAGTGATTAATTATGTTTTTAACATAATTTAATTATTTATTTAATCTATCGCGCTGCTGAAATATGTAGGAATATCTTGTAATATTAATTAAATTTCTATAAAATAAAAAGGGACATTATTTGTAATAAACTCGGGAAAAATCATACCTGGAAAAAGCTTGA